>VNJS01004861.1:0-192382 GCA_008042575.1 Drosophila watanabei
TTCACCCCATTCTGACCATTCTGACCGAACTTCTTGGGGCTTAAAAATAAGCCGAAGAAATGCCTCAAATTCAGTGCGGCGGCCGCCACGTGCTGTTCAAGGAGGAAGGAAGCCGGGGCAATGGGCATTCGTCCTGATGGAGTGGCAGGTGTAAGGCATTCGAAAAGTTGAGCAATTGAGGTAAACTAGTGCAAGGTCAGTTGACAGCAAGAAAATAGTTTATTGAATACAAAATTGGCACTAAAAACTTTATGAATGGGTGAGAAATAACTTTCGTCAAGGTGCAATAAATCAAAGTACTACAGAATACTGCAAATATTTAGAGAAATAACACAAAGGAAATATTTTTTGAAATATTAATAAAGGAAAATGAAAGAAAATCCCTTGGAAAATCCCACACTGTTTCGGTGTCAATTGCATAAAGGCAACTTTATAAAATGAAACTCAACACGTTCGGACACACGGACACACACACAATGCTGCTTTTGAAACCTGATGGAAACTTTTGTGCAAACGGAAACTATGTCTAAATTGCATGCTCTATTTTATTTATATTTTATTTTCCGGCCAGAACGGAGCTCGCCTTTGTGCTTTGTGCGGCAATTAGAGACAAATTGGTTTCATTGCTCTCAGTCCTCTCACTCCTTTGCTCCTTGGCTCCTTTGCTCCCTCCCCCTTAAGCGGCTTAAAGCGAACTTTGCCTGAAGCTGGTCCTTCTGACTTTCCTCGTCCGCATCGATGAAATGAGGGCCAAGTCATGTTTTATGCAGCAGCAGCAGCAGATTGCGACATCTGGCTCCAACTGCTCACTGCTCACCACTGACCCCCTGACACCCTTAGCAACTCTTTATTTCTTCGGCACAAACTTTGTTGATTTATATTTTCATAGCTCTCTCTCTGGCTCATGAAATTTGCAGCAAGCAGCAGCAGCAGCAGCAGCAGCAGGAGCAGGAGGAGAAAGGACTCGGACTCGGACTGGGATGTCGTGTAATGCCAATGGGCATTAAAATTGCATGCGCACAAAAGTATGCAATGGACACGGGGCATGCGGAGAAGGGGTTAAAGGGGTTTAACCCCCGAGTAAGGTAAGGGGTAAACTACGGCTACAAAATGTGCCAGCAATTAGAGCAACTCAGAAAAGAGGAGAGAGCAAAGCAAAAAAATAAAGGACACTCTGCTAAATTCATAAGCAAAAAAAAATTTTAATTTAAAACCTAGATTTAACTGGTAGAAACTATATAAACTATAAACCGTTTGTTAGAAATATAAAGTCTAATGTGTAAATAACAGAAAACTGCGACAATTGTGCGCTTTAAGTGTGTGTGTGTGTTTGCCTGCACCATAAATCATGTGGAACACACACACACATACACTCATATGAGAATACAAACACACATTTTGTGACGTCAAAGACTCGAAGGGGGGCGGTGGGGCGTTGGGGCGTTAACTGCGTTGGCGTTGGCAAAAAAAATGTGTGTTGTTGTTCATGTTGCAAGGTGCGAAAGCACCCACACGAAGCTGAAACACCTGAAAAAGGTATGAAACCCTAATTGCTTTGAACTTCAACACACATGCAAAAAGCAAAAAAAAAAAAAAAAGACGGGAAAAATGAAAGAAAAAAGTGGAAAATATGAAAAATAAAATCGGGAATAAAGGTGGCCATTCTGACCTTACAAAAAAAAGAAAGAAAGGGAAAAAGAGCTGAAAGGAAATTCATTAATAAAATAAAATGTTAAATGATGGGATTCAAGCTTTAATCACGTCACAGCTTGTTTTTAAATAATTAAATTGTTAAAATACCTTAATTATTAATAAATAAATTCAAGAATTCTTTTTATAATGAAACAATATTATTAAATAAATAAAAGAAAGAAGATAGAACATGCTAAGCCCCATAAAATGCTGAACCAATAAATGCACTTCTGAAGATGTAGGATAAAATATTTTAAAGAAATATTAGATATTGTTAGCAGCGTCCTATATTATTTAGTGAGAAATATTCTGGAGAATATTCTCATTTTCTCACGTTTAAAGATATATTTATATTAAATACAATATTTATAATATTTTCCTTTAAGTAACCAATGTTGTCTCTTCAAAACTCTATAATTTCGGAATATTTTTAGCTCTTCTCGTGATAATTATTTCCCTCACATACATATATAACGTGCCATAAATTGCCAAGTCAAAATTATGCCATCACACACCAGGCCAGGCCCAATCATTTGAAGCCATTACGACGAGGGCCAGGATGGGCCATCCTGCGCCACCTGAACCCTCACCCCTGCCCCTGCTCCTACTCCCTCCGGAGGCATGCAACAACCATTTACAACTCCGACAAGCGAGTTGACCAAACTATAAAAACAAGTTACAAACGCTAAACAAGAGTACAACAAAAAAAGGCACAAGAAGCATGCCAAAAGGTCAAATGTATTATTAAGCTGCGAGTGTGTGCGAGTGTGTGTCTTGGGTGTGTTTCTCTCTTTCTGAAGAGTAAACGAGAAATTACAATTTTTTTTCGTACTTTTTGGGTCAAATGGTCAGAGGGTTCTATCAACGTGCGCTGGTGACCTTCAAAATTTTTGGTCGAGTATCCCGTTAAGCCCTCAAGTATCCTTTTAGCCAGGACCTATACACACACACACACACACACGTGATAACACCCCCTCATACGTGTCATTAGCTACAAACATTTTTGCGCCACTGGCAATTCTTTCCTCGTTTCGTTTCAAGTCAGGCCAGGTCCTGGGTCCTTCCCAAAGCCCCTTCCTTTCCTCCTGTTTTTTTATTTGCCAAGTGCACGCAATGTGACAAAACGTGGGCGCTGCCAGGTGGGCGTTGGGCGGTGGGCGGTGGGCGTGAGTGGCTTTGGACCCTGAGTGAGAATTATAGTGCCATATCGCATAACGCTCGCCATGCATGTTTGCTCGTATAGAAAAAATAAAAATAGAAAAAGAGATAGCGAGGCGCAGAGATAGCCACCGGAGAAAAAGAGAGAGAGAGCGCGGAGAAACCATAATTAAAACACTTGCAGTTCTTGTATTAACTGTAAACCAGTAAGTAACTGCCGACGGTCTGCTTTCGACACTGGAAAACTCTTCTCAAATCTCTAGAGATTTCAGTGATGGAGATCTTTGTAACTTATTTACAATTTAATTCAAGTGAAATGTCAAGAATTTGGTATGTTTACTTTACACTATCGTTTTCTGAAATATATGCTGAGCCAAATATGGAAATCGCTGATAAAGAACGTTTGGAAAGAGATTTGAAATCACTCAGAATGAAGGGTTTCTCAGGATACCCTTACAGCGTATTATAATTTTAGTCAGAAACTTGCAAATCCGTGTAAAAGTCATTTCCGACCCTATAAAGCATATATATTTATGATCAATATCATCAGGAACATCATAAAGAACATTTAAGAAATTTAAAATCTCTCGAAATGAAAGCCTTTTAAAACCTTGCATTTAATTCTTAAAAAAAAAAACACCGATTACTCTGTCAATGAAAATCTCAAAGATTTGAAAATTCCTATAATTTCTAGAGATTCTAAATATTTTAAACTTTCTTTATCAAAAATATAGATATTTGTTTCAGAATTCAATGCTAAGAAAAGTTGTAATGAGCAGATTTCCAAGCCCTAAATTCTAAAACAAAAATCAATCTTCTTGTTAAAGAAAATTTAACATATTTAAAACCTTTAGAGCTTAAAGCTTTTTATACCTTCCTATATTCTGTAATTTCTAGAGCACAGAGCAATCATTTTTAGCTCTTAAATGTAATAGTTTATAGTCTATATTCCATATATATTTTTCTACAAATAAACCCCAATTTATTATCAAAATCTTTTCGCTCAGTGCTCGTGACTCTGCTCACGTCCGCTTCGGCTTTGGGCTTTGGGTTCACTGTGCTTAAGCATGCATGAAGAGAGCGTTCTGTTCTTGTTTTTTATACTCTTATTTTTTTTTTGTATTTAATGAACAAACTTTTGATGTCATCACCTCCCTCCCCCCTTGTCGTCGCATTCTAGTTATGTGCAATTATGGATGCAAGCGTACTTGTTTTTGTTTATTTGTTTGTTTGTTTGTTTGTGGATTTCTGTTTCGGTGGTTTTTATTCTTCGCTTTCTGTCTGAGTTTTATGGCCCTCGACTGGACTGGACTAGCGGTTAACATAATTAGAGGGAAGACGGGGAATCCCGCAATTTTCAGGAATTCAAATTCATGGAATTGGTCAGAAGATAATCCAAATTACCAGCAAGCTAGTGAGTGAATCTATACCGAGTTTGTTTATAGAAAAAGCTGTATTTGTGATACTATTTCAATATATTAAAGGTAAATGTACACAGCTAATTAACTAACTAACTAACCTAATGAGGCAAGCACTTTCAAGTGTGAAAACATTGTACAGAACTTATCTTATCTTGTTGTTACACAGCGAAAGAACTTGAAAAACATTATTCTCAACTATTTAATCAGGAGGAAAGGCAGCATTATGCATTTGTGTATCTGTCGGATTGCAATTGAAGCAACTCTCATTACTCACTCTGTCAATAGGATTCTCTCTTAACCGAGAGCTAATCAAAAAGCACTTAAATTGAAACGAAGGCATTAGGATGGAGAACCTTCCCGCCAATCGCCAAGAACCTAATCCAATCCGAAGCAAACCAAGCTCCATCCTAGTCTCATCCCATCCAATCCAATCTGGCCAATCTGAGTAGCTACCTTTGCCAACAGAATCCACCTCGACTCGAGCACGCAATGCCAGTTATCGCTATCCCATTATACTCGTGGCAGCTAGGCTCCCTTTCTTGGCATTTATTCAGCAATAGCGGCTTCTTTCTTGTTATTATTATTATTATTATTGTGCCTCGCTGATTGACTCAAGTGAAGGTTGTGACATTCAAATTCTATTTTCAATCAGCGTCGCGCGCTAAGAAAACAAACTTGAAGAGAGATGCTCTCAATCGTCAAAGAAACAGAAGGCTATCGATAATTGGATACCCCAGGAATTTGTCAGGGGACTAAAGAGGTCTTCATCGTATCTTTATGCTCTCGAAATATAAGGATATAATGGAGTCTGTCTCTAAATTTGTTATTTGTATTTCTGTCTTAACTTTAAACTTGACTAAAATGTAATTAAAGACAAAGAACAACAACATTGCCAACTAGTCGTATGTGTAATATATTACATTCAAGCCTCAGGTCCTTCACTTTACCCACTTTCAAACCAACTTAGCCCAGTTATCAGAGAAACTTAACATACAATTTGCAAGCCCAATACTCCAGGGTGTGTAATCATACAACGTCAAGAGCGATGACAGTCCTGGCATGCGACAACATTTGGAAGGACTTTTGGCGACATCGACGACACACGAGACAGCGAGGATGGATGACAGGAGGGAGTCGAGGAGTCGAGCCAACTCAATTATACAAATATTATACAAACATTAGAAATGCATCAAAATAACGAAGGATATTTGTCAAGGCACGGAACGGAACCCTTGGAGAGGCCCAGAGTCTCGCTAAGGAGAGGGGAGAGTGCTGAGCAAACAGAGCCTTGGCACACTCTCCTCCAAGGCACCAGGACACCAAAAAAAAAACTAACAAACACACGTGCAAAATGGAGAAAAAATGACAAAGAAGGGGGCACAACAGGCCAATCAATAACACTGAGCAGCAGAGAGGAGTAACCGCTGGGGTTAAGGTTTCCCTTACAGTTTGCCTGGGGTTAAGGCTTTTGGCTTAATAATTGCCATGTCTTGCTGTTAACTTGTTGCTCGCTTTTTTGAGGGGGTTTTATTTTTTGGGTTCAAATTGCTACAGGATATACGTGAAGAAAGTCAGTTTAAAACGGATCCTTTGAAATGTGAAATTTCTGAATAAGAAACTTACAAGTTATGATATATTTTGAGCTTAAATCATAGACAGTTTCAGGCATTATCTGGTAAAGTATATATATCTTTCCCTAAACAATTGATTACATAGGAAGTGTCGAGATAAAACCCAATACCAAACTCGGCAGTGTAAGCATGCCACTGGGTCGTTGGGCAAATAACATTGCAATGGTTATGGTTATGGTAATGGTAATGCTGATGGTGATGGTGATGGGGATGATGATGGTGACAGTGACGGTGACGGTGGTAACCTTCAGCAAGCTCTCCGCTAGCTTTGGCTTGACACTGCAGCTGATTAGGCAGCGGGTCACGTGAATGAACTTGTTTGCGCAAACACATGGGGCGAAATGCCGCAATGTTTCCGCCTTTCATGTCAGCGGTAAATATTTCATTCTCGACTTGCCCGCGCAACGCCTCGCCATTGTTTTATTTTTACTATTTGCGCACTCAACGCCAATCAATTTTTGTATACTTTATGATTATTGTTTATCACCATCAGAAGAGCTGCAGTCGTTCGTGATGTCGCGTGTCGCGGGAGAGAGAGAAAGAGGAGAGACAGAAATATTCCCTCTTTTCCCCACCATTTCCCAGCGGCTTTTCCAAAAACCCAAATATTTCGCAACCCTTCTTGTGCCATCATCATCTGCTCTTTCGTTTGATTTATATAATTTGCTTCGCATTACATTTGACGATTGCGGATTTGGCGTCGTGTGAAAACAATTAGATGAAAGCAGTTCGGGCTTGTGGCATTTACTGGGGGATTGATTGCACAACACTCAGATAGATATATATATGTATATAACATCTATGACAGTACGGTGGTATAGATACCTAAGCGGGGCAGGCGGTGCTGGTGGTCAAGTGTCGGCACTGACATTGCCATTGCGATTGCGATTTGCAGTTCCGGCAAAAAGTAAACAGTAACCGCACACCAAAATCATAATAAATAATATCAGAAATAAAATTTCTTTGTCCCAAAACAATAGTTTGTTTGTTTGTTTGTTTATTATTAATAATTGTTTTTGGGTGAAGCAGGAGAAGGGGTGTCGAAAAGCGAAATTGGTGTGGAGGGTGCAAGTGCCTTCTGCCTTCTGAATTTTGGGCTTATCAATCAGTTATTTGGCAATTTCTTGGGCTTATAGCATGACTTATTCAGCTTGGAATTTCAAAATTATGTTGAAATTAAGTTAGTTGCGACCTCATTCATGTATCTTTATATCTTATCTTTCTACATAATTAATAGTTTGTAATTACTTGAAATGATTCACAGCTTGCGTTGACATTATAATTCCCAAATAAAAAATATATTTGTAGGTCAAGAACAAATCATATCTCTAACTTCTAAGATATCTAGGAAATTGCAACTCTGGAATGTTGGTTTGTGGGTGCTACATCTTCGTCGCCTGCAGTGTGTCCAAGGACAGTGCTGATTGGTCTGATTGAGTGGGATATGTATCGCTTATTGGCCGTGTGATCTCTCCAAGCTCTTCTAGCCGTGCGACAAGCAGTGTGAGAAGGAGCTGGCCCTAAAGTGCTGCGATTGAGGTGTGTGGGAGTGCGCCAAGGGTCCTTTTACTGTCGTAAAAGTAGAAGGCGACGGAGGAGGAAGGAGACGATGTCAGCACGCTACTTAGGATATGAGTGATGGTCCTAGTCGGGCTAGAGGGTGCTAGTGGTTGGTGGTTTCTGTTTGCAGGTTCATTGGGGAGCAGGGAAGACGGGGAGTCCCCGCCGTGTGGCTTATAGTACTTTGCTTTGGAGTGGCTGGATGACAATAATGATGATGATGACAACTGACGATGGTGATCATCAACATCAACAGTCAGATAATCAAGGTTAATACCAAACTCGGCGACGAAAAAGTCGCGCAGTTTCAATCGCGATTTCTTGGGCTCCTCGCGCGGATGATGGACCGTTATTTGGTCGCCGTCGGCCGATATCATGGTCTCGCTGGGCGGTGATATCGAGTACTGTTGCAGCAGACGGCGCTGCTGTTCGGTGAGCTCGTCCAGCGGATCGTACCCATAACCCGATCCAGACCCGGAGGCAGGACCCGAAACGGAGCCGGAGCCGGAACCGGAGCCGGACATGGCCGCTGCCGCTGCCACCGAGCAACTGCCAGAGGTTGTGGGCGACGATGCGGTTACGGCGGCTGCGGCAGCAGCAGCTGATGCGGCGGCCACAGCAGCGGCCGCTCCGCCGGCAGCGGCCAATTGTTGAGCAATGAGCAGCTTCTGGGCGTGCTCTTCGGCCTCTTTTTGTTTTTTGAAGTCTTTTGGTGGATAACATAGGCATATATATATATATATACATATAGAGATAGATTCATAACGAACGCATAGGGGGGAAGTTCTGGGTGTTGGTGGGTTGGTTGGGTGTTGGTTTGAACTCAAATAACAAAAAACGCACACACCACGGGATAAGCTAAAGAGCGGGAGATTTCTGCCTCTGCTTTTGGCACTTGCAAACTTCCAGTTCCATTTTCGTGCCGGGAAAATTCAAGGGAAAAGCGAGCGAGGCAAAGCCGGCAAAAGTGCCCTAAAAATTCAATTTCAATTTGCAATTTGACAAATGAAATTTTTGTGCCGCTGCTGATGATGGTGACGCCACGTAGATCAAAATTAATGATATTTTTTTATGTGTGATGGGATGGAGGGCTCCAGTGCCACGGCCTGGCCCACTCGATGACCTTGAAAAATGGTTGGGTCCACCATCACCATCACCACAGCCAGCTCTCTCTCTGTCTCTCGCTCGCTCGCCCAATCTGTCTATTTTGCGATTGCTCTCATACCATTTGTCATCCTGCGAGTGGACTGCACACACAGTGGTCACTCGCTAAAGTTAATTTCAGGTTTTTAAACTTAAAAGCTATGGGAATATTTAAGCTTAAAAACCCAAAATGTAAGAAAAATCAAAATTTTAAAATTTATTTTGTATTTTTTAACTCAAAATGTAGGAAAAATCAAAGTTCTTTAATAAATTTTGGGTTTTTGAATCCAACATGTAAAGAAAATCTAAATTGTTAAATAGAATTTTAGGATTTTAAATCCAAAATCTAACAGAATATCTAAGTTCTAAAATTCATTCTAGGTTTTTTAATCCAAGATGTAAGGAAAATCTAAGTTCTTAAATTATTCTTTTGGGATTTAAGTCATTTAACTGATCTATTTTTCTAAATATTCATTATAAAGCAAAACTAATCTGTATACTGACATAACGAGCTACTTTTCACACAGGTTTTCCCTCTTTTCAGCCTAGTTTTTATTATTTAAATATTTGGGATTCCAACAGAATACTTTTCTCATCTCTCTTAACTTCAACCTTCGCTGGCTGTGATTTCTGAAAAGTTTGACAGCCTTTCCCAATGAAAACTGTAGTTGGGTCGTGTCATCTCATGGCGAAAACACGATTGGGGCTTGTGGGGGGAGAAGGGGGATAAAAAGAAACTCATTGCGGAAATGGACAAAAACCGAAAAGCGCAATGTTCAAATGCAATTTCCCCGTCCAAGTCCAAGCCCAAGCCAAGCTCGATTCTCGCCTCCATCTTCGACATTGGCTGACACTTGCAAAACGAGACAAGCGCTAAGCGGCTTAAGCAACCCTCGGAGATGATGGATGGAGAAAGAGGGGGGGAAAATGTAAACTATTTAGCGCTTTTACGCTTTCCAGAAAGGTTGCTTGTTGATGACGCCGGCGGTGACACAACCCCAACCCCAACCCCTAGATACCCTGCAAGAGCTACTAACTATCGGTATTTTGGTGTTGAAAATATTAATTACATTTATTTAAAGTTCTATTAGTTAGTGATCAATAAGAAATATTTGATAGTTCGATCTTTACTCAAAAACTGATAGCTAGAAATATGTAATATTATTCCATATTATTAGTTATCTTTTACGATAGTTAAAATATTGCTATAATTCCAACCGATAACTAACGGCACCTTGCTCTTCCTGAATTTCTCTCCCTGGCGATAGTCACGTGTCAACGCTCTCTTGCTCTTTACAGCGAAGGCGCTGCTCTCACGTCTTCTTCGCTCCTTATCGCACTCATGTGACTCAATTTCTCGGATTCTCCTCGTCGCACTCCTGCAACTCGGAACACAATCACATTCGGTCTACACCAGTTGGCATTATCAGGCCAAAGTTGATGACGTCATTAGAATAAAACCGAACGCTTGATTTGTAATAAACCAAAATAACATTGAGATCGGAGATCGGCATTGCTAACAGCGAACGATCTGCCGCAATGTTACTGTTATGTAAAGGGAATGTAAAGCGCAGATATTGATGCTGCTGCTGCTGCTGCTGCTGTTTTTGTTGCTGCTTTTGCATCGCCAGAGGAGCGGGCAATGAAAATCAATTAAAATTAATTGATTCAAGAGTCAAATTCAAATGGTCAGGGCATCGCTTCAGAGGCAGAGGCTGGGGCGCCGGGGTTGGCAGTAGGGTGCCATTTAAGCGAACAATGTGCAATAATTAGAAAATGCAATCGCTGTTATTTTTCCAAAAGAGAAGCTCTCTCCCGCTCACTGACACACAAACACACACACACACACACACACACACTGATAAACTAGGTTCTAAATCAAAAGAGGAAGGTGAGGAGCAGGGCTGGGCGCTGGAGGGGGAGATGGGAATTCCAAGGGGGACAGCGGTCGGTCTCTACTTACTTTCCAGCAGCCGCTGTATCAAACTGTCCACGTTTAGATCGAAGTCGCCCATTTTTCGGCAGCTACAAAAGTTCTTGGCCGCGTTTTGTTGTTGTCACTGGCTGCTGCTTGCTGTAGCTTTTCGCTCTTTGGCTTCGCCTTCTTCTTGTTGCTGTTGTTGTTGTTGCTGATGTCGTCGTTGCGGCCAGCAGCTGTTCCTCTTTCGCTGGCCAGAATTCCGATTGGAACTTTTTGGCGCAACAACTACACACGCACGCACACTGGCAAACAACCGCGGACGCACACAAACACAGCGACGCCTGTTAGCCGTTGCCGTGTGTACTTAATTTGTTGTTGTTTTCAGCTCTTTTTTACTTTTCTCGATTTTTTTTTTTGGATTTTCGGCCAACTTTGCCGCAAAAGGCAATTTCACTTTTTTATGCGCTGGGCCGCCGCTAATCGAACAGTGCTTGTTGTTGCTCTTCACTAGTGTTGCATTGGCAAAACAGAAAAAAATTGTCCGCACGCCGCGACTTTCAGGTTTTTTGGGAAACAAACTATTAGTGTGACCGGGGCCACGTGAGTGGGAAAATTCCTTTTGGCGTGTGCAAATGTACTAGTTATTACTGATTTATTTTAAATACCGCTCAATATACCTGTCATTCTTTGGTATTTTATTAATGAAACCAAATGGGTGAAGATTAATTAATTTTAACATTTTTCACTGAGATATTCGCAGTTGAGAACACAAACAGATCTGAATGAGAGGGAAACCGTGGGGAAAGGAAGCCAAACACCGGCCTGGAATAAATACTGTTAGTATAAAATAAATTTCAGTTTGGTATTTTCGGCTATACGCCATCCCTCGGCCCTGGCCGCATGTGGCAGCCCTGGCAACCGCGCAAATAATTTGTTTACATTTTGCATCCGAATCGAAGGAACCGACGGAATGAACTATTTTCCCAACTATTACTCCATCGAGGACATATTCGTGACCCAGGAGAAGGTGGAGTGCCGGGTCAACACCAAGCTGCAGCGGATGGGTAAGCGAGCTTCAGCTTGCAGGCGCTTTTATAGTTAAAAGTTCTTCCATACAATGCAGGTTTCCTGGACTCTGGCGCCGACTCGAATGACTTGGAACCGGGGAGGACTGTCAACCTGCCGCTGTGGTACATCAAGGAGCTGAAGGTGAACAATGCCTACTTCACCATATCCGTGCCGGAGATCTACCGGAACGTGCACAAGGCCGTCTGCGAGGCGGAGACCACGCACATCGAGCTGGGCCGGCTTCATCCGTACTTTTACGAGTTTGGGCGCTACCTGACGCCCTACGACAGAAACCATGTCATCGGTCGCATCATTTTCGAGACGATGCGCCAGCGCGTTCGCCACCTGCTCGATATATCCAAGAGCGATGGACAGAGCGCCAAGTCGGAGCTACGGCTGGACAACATCGAGGCCAAGCTGCACGAGGCGGGCGTGCGCACCAACAGCCAGGTACAGGTACAATGTGTACATCTAGAGCTTTAAATAATCCGAGGTTTGGCCATGTTTCAGTACATTGATTGGCTGCAAATGACGGGAAATAAGATTCGCACCTCGGAGCTGGTGGAGGAGCACCAGAAGAAGCGGCGGCGAGCGGATCGCAGTGATGACGAGGGCGAGGGCCTGCCCAACAGCAAGAGGGCTACATTGTGATGATCTCCACATAGTTAAAACCATTCCCAGCCATAGAAGCACTTGTCCTTTTATTCATTTTTTTTTGTGTGGAACTCTGTAGCAACTTTATTTCGATCATTCTGGCGGCGCTGGTGGCCGTCGTTCATCACTCAAAATACACTCGTCCTACGCATCCTGCACGGCTACATACATATACATTTAGTTGAAAATACATGCGCTCGCTGGCATACATCTAAATACAATATTGTGTGTACATATATGTATATAGCTTGGTAAATAAGTGGTTAAGTTGTAAATACAGATAGCTAAGCATCCGCCTGCAGCATCCTTTCAACAAACATTGTGGCGCCATTTGATGTTTATTATTATTACATATAAATAGTTAACTACATATATAATTACACAATCTTGTAAGCTCAATTAAAATTTGATTTTGTGCTAGTTTCACTTGACAGTTCACAAATAAACCACGGTTAGTTCGTTTTAAAAAGCCACCAATAATAGTATCTCATTCTACAGACATTCGGGGGGACCGTAAAATCAGATTTCTGGATAGTTCTGGTTCTATCTTGGTATCTTGGAAGAGTTCTCAGTGCTTGGATCTTGGAAAAGCCATAGTTTTCTCAAAGAGTTCTATAAAGGGAAGCTCCAAAGTCATGCTAATGTTACCTTGTTGCCTTTAGGTAAAATTCAAAATAATATTTTTAGTATTTATAACAACTCTCAAGGGGCTTAGCCAGAGCTCGCAAGGCTGGGTCTCTCTTTTCATCAGTAGCTTTGAGATCTTCTCTCTTTTATGCTTCTTTTTTATAAGGTGCAAAAGCTGGCTTCATTCTCTCAAAGAGAGAGTTTCGTTTCAGCGCTGCTCTTACAAAGTTTCCCCTTTACTCTCTTGCATTCTCTCAAAGGGAGTTTCGTTTCCGAGCCGCTCTTACAAAGTTTCACATTTACTCTCTGGAATTTTTTCAATGAGAATTTCGTTTGAGCGCCGCTTTTACAAAGTTTCGCATTTACTCTCTCACATTAAGTGCAAAAACAAAAAGGAAAACGAAAAGACAAAAGAAAAAGAGAGTCTCGCTCTGGAAAAGTTGTGGAATGATCAAAACGGTTGTGACCTTAGTTTACGAGCTCTGAGAGAGAGAGAGAAAAGCTACATAGATCGTTTGAAACGGTCCCCGTATACATACATTATATATTATCTATATCATTTCTAATCACTATACACAATCCGTGTCTGCTTTGCTTAGTTTCACAATCTCAACAATTAGAGTTAATAGGTACACTAGATCGAGGCTGGTTAATGCCCGCTCGCTGGCTCTGATCCTCTCTACTGCCGCTGGCTATTCACTATTCACAATTTATAACAGATTTATAACACAAGCTCGCCGTTTTTGCTGGGCGGGATTAGCGGATAGGATTGAATGCAACATTAATGCGTTTGGGCGTTATTTTTGGGGACTTGTGCTTGCAAAAAGTAAGCAACTTACACAGTTTATTCGCTTCATCTGCTTTTGGTTTAGTTGATTCTATAGTTAGACTTTGATCTTAGTTCTTTTTTAGTTCTTTTTTAGTAGTAAATAATGTCTTTTACAAACTAAACATCCGTCCTAGGGTCGGGTCTCTGTCCATGTCCATGTCTATCGTATCGCATAAAGTATATATCCAGCTCCGGGCTCGATTTCCGCTCGATATTAGTCGGGTATATGGTGGCGGTTGTATAATTATTCGTTAAAAATGTATAAACAATAAGCAAGAGCTCCGCAAAAATGGAGCGGCGGCTGGAACTCGAAATAAATACATCGGTTATACATCGGATGTAAAAAAAAAAAAAAGAAAACAGAAACATTTCAATATCTTTGCACTAGTTTTTGCCATTTATAAGGGCGGTGGGCGGTGGCGCCATCGGTGAAGACGTGGCTGGAAGGGGGGCAACATTGGGTGGCCTCGGCTTTTGGGGCAGGAAGACCTATTAAAGGAAAAGACATCCGATTAGCATGAAACAGAGCGAGACAGAGATTAGGGAGTTCACCTTGAGGGCCCCCAGAACCATTAGGTAGAACCAGTAGAGCTGCGGCAAGAACAGAATGGCAATGCTGACCAGGCAGCCGCGCGGCAGTCCGCACATGGCCGTCCACAACGAGGCGGCCTCAATGGCCAGGCTGTAGCGCCACATCACATAGGGCCACATGCAGACGCGGCACACGAAGAAGGTGGCCAGCATGAGCAGTCCGTTGGCGATGTAGACGCGGGACTCCTTCAGCCGCATGGTGCTCAGGATGCTGCGCAGCGAGACGAACGGCGTGGAGAACTCCATCATGAACATGTAGCTATAAATACAGTGTCCGCCACCGCGAATGTACTGCAATCGAAAGAAAAATCAGTTACTTTGTTACAAAGCAATTAAGATTCCGACTTACCGTCACCACCAGCAGGCCAAAGGTGCCAATAAAGACGTGGTGGATCATCATGACCGGATGGGTGAGCACGTACTTGAGAAAGTCCCAGCGTCCATCCTTGGGGATCTGCACGCAGGCCCCATCATAGTCGCAGATCTCGTGCGGTGTGCCCGGAGTGCTGCCGTTGTTATTGCCACCGGCGGACTTGCCATTGGCATGGCCGTTGCTCACCACTGATTTTGAGCCCGTTCCCGTTTCCTGGCCCTTGGTGATGCGCAGCAGGTGCAGCTTGTCGGCTATCTTCTGGGTGTGCACCTTGTACATCGACCAGATGTCGTACATGAAGTAGGCGGTGCCGAACCAGCCATACGCCTCCATCAGGAAGTGCGAGGCATACACGAAGGACTTGGTGCAGGTCGATTTGCAGACGATGAGGCCGACGAGGAAGGAGAACGAGGCCTGAATAGCCGAAACGATTCTGTGAATAATAAATAAATAAATTTAATTGTTAAAAACGAGTAATATTTATGTGTAATGTGTGTTGATTTCTACATCGATGATGTGTGGGCTCACTCTGTTCTTGAGTTTCTTGTTAAAACCCACTTGATCTCGACACAATTCAGTTGTTCCCTGGAAATAACTCAAAATTTTTCGGTAGCCAACTCGAAGAACTCTAAATCCCCCTCAAAAAAAAAATCAAAAAAATATTTAAAAAAGGAGAAAAAAAGATAGAGAGAAGCACAATATGGAACCAAGTGCTCGGGGACCGGAGCGTGCCATGCGGCAGTACCTGGCCCATGCCCTGGATACCGACTGCACTCGGTCGGCCGGCAGCCTGGACCGCTTTCTGGCCAAGAAAATGAACAACTTTCCGCCGCCGTCATCGCTGGAGGCCAAGGCCTCGCGCTGCCTGCTCTTCGAGCAGCTTCTGAGCGGCGGCAGGCGGAAGCAGGAGCGCTTGCTGGTGCCGGATCTGGCCACCAATTGGTTCCGCAAGCAGAAGGTCTACGTGGACAAGCTCTCCACGAAGGAGCTGGCCGACCTGAGCAGTGGCTTGGCCACTCAGAATGAGTGCTACATGGAGTGCTCCTGCGGCTGCCTTGACGGAAGGAAGCCATCGGAGGCAACGGAGGCGCAAGCAACTCAGAATGCAAACGAGTGTGTGCCCCTCACGGAGCCCAAGTCACGCAACCCGTTCCTCTTGAACAGCGAGGCAGCGACCAAGGACACCAATGAGGGCAGCTGCAATGAGCGGTCATCCTGCAGCTGCCTCCTGCAGGCCATGAGCAGGGAGAGGCCCCCGTCGGCACGACAGTCGGAGCCGATGATGCCGCGCCTCAATCGCAAGTACGATCTGCGGAAGGCGCCCCAGCGACGCCTCGATCCCACCGCCTTCCGTCGCATCTCGCCGGAGTTCTTCAGCATTCTGGATGCCTACGAGACGGCCATGAGTGCCAGCTGTCCGCTCTACGGGATCTCGATGCATCACTGGGGCGAGACGACGGAGTCCGAGAAGCATCCGTGCATCTGGGCGAAGGAGCACTTTTTGGGCGACGATTCGGTCACGACCACGGCAGTGGTGTCCCCTTACCGGCTGCCAGGTCTCAATCGTCCACCAGAGGAGCGGTCTGAGGAGGGGGACGGGACGCAGCAGCAGCAGCAGCAGCAGCAGCAGCAGCAGCAGCAGCGGCAGCAGCAGCAGCAGCAGCAGCAGGAGGACTGGCGTGGCCGGGGAATGGATCATAGGGAGATGGAGAAGCGGAAAGGCAAGTCCAGGAAGAACAAGTACCAGTCCTTCTCATCCATGGAGGATCAAGATGAGGAAGGGACGCCGTCTTGCAACAACGAAACCTGTCCAATCATGAAGTCCCAGGTATCCTTCTGCGGCCAGGATAGAGAGAGGGAGCAACGCCGCAACAGGACATCGTCTATGACCACCTATTCCTCGGGGCGAAGCGCTGATAATCAGTCGCAGCTGGACAGCTTGGACGACAGCATCGAGGAGCTGCAGCAGGAGCTGCAGAAGAAGGCGCAGCAGCAGCAGAAGCAGCTGAAGCAGCAGCAGCAGGAGCTGCAGCAGCAGCAGCAGGAGCTGCAGCAGCAGCAGGAGCAGCTGCAGCAGCGGCAGCAGCAACTGGAGCAGACGCTGGGAGCCGGGCCGCAAAAGCTGGACAAGCCCTTAAAGAAGCGTCGCGACTGGCGCAACTTCTTCCGCCAGTCGCCGCACTCCAAGTACACGATGGCCTGCATCAACGCCCTTACGCCGGCTCTTCCTCGTCTGCCGGCCACTCCATCACTTCCGCGTAGTCTGTCCTTCAAGCCAGCTTCATCTAGTCTACGTAATCCTCGCCTTACGCCAGATTCTTCCTTTCTCCCTAATCCTTGTCTTACGGATGGTTCCTCTCTTCTGCCTAATCCCTGTCTTACACCTTCTGCTTCCCTTCCGTCCAAGCCTTGTCTTCGATCTGCTGCTTCTCTTCCGTCTTGTCCTCGTCTTCCGCCTGCTTCTGCTCTGCCGCCCAAGCCTTGCCTTCCGCCTGCTCCTTCTCTTCCCCCCAAACCTTGTCTTCCGCCTGCTCCTTCTGTGCCGCCCAAACCTTGTCTTAGACCTACTCTTCCTCCACCTAACCAGTCTCTTCAACATAATCCTTTTCTTCCACAAAATTCTGCTCTTCCACAAAATCTTTCTCCTCCGTATAATCCTTCTTCTCCGCAAAATCCTTCTCTTCCGCAAAATCTTTCTCCTCCGTATAATCCTTCTCTTCCCTATTATCCTTTTCTCCCGCCCAATCCATGTCTCCGTCCTCCTGCCTCCTCTCTTTGTATTCCTTTGTCCGCCGGCTGCTCCCTGTCCAATGTTTCGGTCCAGAAGAAGAGCTTCTTTGGCGGCTTGACCAGCATCTGCCGACGCCCCAACAAGCCGGGTCAACATCTGCTGTACAACCTGGGCACCAACTTCCACCAGTTCCGGACTAAGTACACCAAGAAGCAGCACAACAAGCCAAAGCGAAGGCTACCGCCGCACGCGGAAAAGAATCTAGAAATAAGACTCTTCAGCTCGAAGCCGCCGCCCTGCATTTGGTCGAAGGGAAAAAAGAAGTTGCGATCCACCAATCTGGAGACGGAAATGCAGGCGGAAGACAGCAGCACCACGCTGATGCCTCCACTCTATGACGGCTATACCATGGCAGGAATACAGCAGGTGCAGCAGATGGAGGAGGTTCCAAGGGAGGAGATACAAACACATGTGCAGCAAGAACAGGAGCACCAGCAGGTGCCGCAGAATAACTGGCAACAGGAGCAACAGCAGGTGCCGCAGAATAACTGGCAACAGGAGCAACAGCAGGTGCCGCAGAATAACTGGCAACAGGAGCCACCGAAGATAGCCACCGAGGAGAACATCTACTTCCGCAAGACGCCCAGCGAACGCACCTTGGCGGGATTTGCTCATGTCCAGGCCAGTGTGGCCTGTCAGTGCGGATGCTGTATGACCGAGGCTCCGGTGCCGCCATCCAGGACCTCCATTTCCTGTCAGTGCGGATGTGCCACGGACTGGGTTCCCGTACACTCATCCAGGACATCCATTTCCTGTCAGTGCGGATGCGCCACGGACTGGGTGCCCGTACAGACATACATTTCCTGTCAGGACAGCCAACCCTATCCGCCACAGGATGCCCCAGCTGAAGCAGCTTCAAAGGATCCCCCGACTAAGCCAGCCATCCAAAGGAAGCAATCCACGGAGACGGACTATGGGAAGTGTGGCTATAAACCACGAGCCTTCTACTTGGCCAACGACTACCATCAGCTGATGCGACGCTACGCCAAGCCGAGGGCTAGCCCGGGACGCCAGAAGCGCAAGAAAGTCCCGGATCAGGTTCCCTCCGCCACGAAACTGAAGCCCAAGGATCAGTGCCCAGCTAGGCCCAAGCCGGTGCTTAGGACCCAGTCCAGGTTCAAGTCCTTGGCGAAGCCCAAGCTACCGAAGCGACCAACTACAGCGATGGCGCCAAAGCAGAGAGCTCACAGCCCGAGGCCAGGGAACGACAACAAGCCAAAGATGTGTAACTGCCGGGCAGCGAAGCCACAAAAGACAAATCGGAGGCAGACCAAAAAGACAATGCCGGATGATACTACTTCTGGTTCCCTGGGGACATGCAAGTGCAACTGCCTGGCCCAGGCCCCAGTCCAGGCACAGAGCGACGTTCCTTCAACCAGTTGCCAGGACACTTTGATGAGCTCAATGACTGCGGAGCCGAGCTCCTTTTCCAGCTGCCAGTCCGCCAAGCAGAATGAGGCCCCGGCTTCCAGTTATCCGACAACCTCAACCAGCTGTCAGCCAATATCCTCGAACAGCAGTCTCCCGGTGACTCTGGTGCCCAGCTGCTCGCAGAAGAATCCTTCAAGGAAGCCATCATCCCTGAAGAAGTGTGTCTCGAACACGCAAACGGCAACTACCGTGTCGGTGGGGCCGCCGCGACAGCCAAGTCCTCCGCGAAGGAAGCCCTGCAGGAGCCCCTCGCCACCAAGGAAGCCCGAGCGAAAGCCATGCTGTTGGCAGGCTCCAAAGAGGACACCGGTTGTGTCCAAGAAGCCAATTCGTAAGCGGGCCACCTCCTGCGACTCCAGTTCCTCGGTGGGCAGGACAACGCCGCGAGAGCGCTCCTCGAGTGGCTACCGCTACAGGCAGTTCGAGGCTTCTGTGGCTCGCCGGCGACAGGAGAGTAGGAACAAGAGGGGTTCGAGGTGTGCCAAGGACAGATCGTATTACAGAGAGAGCTCCACTTCGGATGCCACGGCCACAACAAAGGAGGTCTCGACAGCATCCTCGTGGTCGCAGCAGCAGCAGGAACAGCAGCAGATGCAGCAGCAGCAAGTGCAGGGAAGTTGCACGTGCTACTGTTCGCAGAGATCCGACTATGGAAGCAGAGGCCAGCAGAGCTCCCAGTCGGCCACGTCTACAAGCCGCTCCAGCTGCCATCAGCCAACGTCCTGCAACACGTTCTCCTACCGACAGGATGCCAGGGATAGGAGTCAAGGCGAGCCCTCGTTAAGATCGAGCTTACGTTGTCCGGGCAAGTGGCATCCGCCATCCACGGCTAATGTGACCATTGCAACGCAACCATCGGTCTGCCCGCCACCGTGCTCCTTGGCGCCCACACAGCCAGCTTCGTCCTTTGCGCCCACCGAGTGCATGGCGCCGGGTCGTCGCTACTACACGGACACGCAGCCGGGAATGGCGGCCAGAGCCAAGTTCAGCTGTCGCTCCCTGCACACCACCTGCTCCATTCGTGCTCTCAGCTCCAACACGGACAGCGTGCGTTGTCCCTGCGCCCCGGCGCCATCGGTGGCCAGTGTAGAGCCGCCGCCTCCAGCACCGTGCATGCAGCAGGCACAGCACGAGCCGGAGGAGGAGCAGCAGCAGTACTACCAATACCAGGAGCAGCACGAACCACAAATGGACATGCCTGAGCAGCCTTACCTGCAGCAGCAGCAGCAGCATCAGCAGCAGCAGCAGCAGGGTCAGCACAGCTGTCCCGCCCGGCCAGCTCCATCCGCGTACAAGCTTTTCAATCCCAAGCCGACGCTCTTCAAGAACACGATGCGCTGGGAGGAGCACGAGCACCGCTATGCCCGGACCAGGCTGAGAACTAACCGTCCACCGCCACCACCTCGAACGGAGGTGTATTATGTGAATGCCAACAAGTGGAATTCCACAGTGGGATGGCAGGGAGCGGGACAGCGGAGCAACTACGTCGACTACAACAACCAGAATGCCTTCTACTATCCGCAGAATAACTACCAGCAGTGGAGCCACGATCCCTACTACAGGGGACAGCAGGCATACCAGACCTATCCCAATGTCCTCGGCTACCAGGGTCAGCAGCAGTTCGCCAATGCCAACGGGCAGAGGATGGACCAGGACGATGCCATTGCAGCCGCTGCCCAGGGACTGCGCGGCCTGGTCCAGGCCTTGGGTGGACCTCGGCACAAGTCAAAGTCCAGTCCGCAGGAGAGGGAAGCAGATCAGCAGGGAAGGGACGACTACTCGCAGGAAATGATGGACTGCACCACGCCATCGTCCTGCTACAACGAAGAGGAGGAGGCCATGGAGCCGCAGACGGCTTACTCCTACACAACGGGCACCTCCTCCGGCCTGTGCTCGGACAATCCGAATGGCGAGAGCATGGCCAATGGCAGTGCCAGTTCCTACTTGATGGGAAGCACGGCGAGCGAGAGGACGTGGGCCAGCACGGATGCCTCCC
Organism: Drosophila watanabei; assembly: GCA_008042575.1. Taxonomy (NCBI): domain Eukaryota; kingdom Metazoa; phylum Arthropoda; class Insecta; order Diptera; family Drosophilidae; genus Drosophila; species Drosophila watanabei. The sequence continues at coordinate 20,887 of VNJS01004861.1, forward strand.
GACTTGGGGGAGGGATCACAGCGGAAAGACCAGCCAGAGAAAGGAGAAGAGGGTCCGACACAGGAGCCTTCATTTCCTTTCCCTCTGGCAGGGATTTCCGCGCTTATCCCTCCACGAGTCAGGCAACGAGATGTGATTACAAGAGACACACACGGCAGACTGGCGGCTCCTCTCCCGTTGAGCCAGAGGAGAGCGAGGAAGCGGAGCAGCAGCCAGTAACCAGGCCCACGCCCTTGGCCATCTTCCTAGACGAACTCAAAGCCAGGCACGACGCCTCATCGCGAAGCAGACCCCAGCAGGAGGCCAGGAAGGTGCACACAAGATCCTTCCCAGAGACCTCTTCCAGCGACGACTGCGCCGATGCGGATGACAGCCTGGAGGTGGAGCAATTGGTTGCCCTGCATCCCCCCTCGGCCATGTTGATCCCGGCCACCTACACGGGACTGCTCGAGGAGCAGGTCATCAGCGAGTACCTGCCCAGGCCGCGATACAAGCGCAGGACATAGGACCTCGGACTCAGCACCAGATCACACCCACACCCACCACACAGTTTACTCAAAAAAATAAATGTATGTTTAAGCAGATTTGAAACCAAGATTATGACAATTCTTCACCAAGGCAGGTAGCGGGAGCGAGGCCCACGGTCCGGTGTCCAGTTTGGAGCAGGTCGCCGCCAGAGCGGGCAGAGATCTTGCTCCAACACATCGCACACCACCTGCGGCAGCTTCAGCTGCGCCAGGACCGGCAGCAGCTCCTTCAGATTCACGGGCTTGCTGGAATGGCTATTCAGCTCGATGAGCATCATCAGGAGCCGGTTCCGCTGCTCGGGCACCAGCAGCGGGATCATGAAGAGCAAGCGCATCAGCTTGTGGGCATTCCTCGGGTCCAGCGGATCAATCGACTGGCCCCACCGATCGTACAGGCAGTCGTAGATCCTCTGATCGTACAGCGTGGTGTACGGTGCCGCCACCCGCTCCATCACCAACCAGGCGCGGCTGCGCGGAAAGCGCTTCTGCGGCTGGTGCTCCTGGTAGGCCAGGCGGAACAGCGTGGCCAGCACCTGGAACTGGGTGAGGCCGAACAGGCAGCTCAGCGCCTCCACAACGTGAATGCTCTTCATCCGCTTGCGGGTTTGCTTTGGACCACAAGCCGAGCGGCGGGACGGACCACGATCAGCCATCGTCGTCCTTGCCTTAGTCTCAAGTCTCCAGGAGCTGCTGACAACTGGCAGATTTTGATGGGGTTTCAAAGGGAAATGAAAGTAAAATCCATGACTAGCTGGGGGTTCGTTTTCTTCTCTTTTACTTCTTTTACTAACAAAATCCTTAGGCAGCAGGCTTTCCTTCGACCCTCATTGCACTGTACTCCGTTCAGCTATCAGCATGTTAAATTATATCCAAAAAATATATCAAAATCGTTTTTAAATCTCGCGAAAAGACTACACATAGTAAAAATTCCAATTCGACCAGAGTTCGATCCATTTCTTTCCTTTTGTTTTTCTCTTTCGAAGAAAAAGCCAGACAAATTTTCATGTAAGCGCAATGTCCCAGGATATGTCGACCTTCTACACCGGAGTGCGTCGCAATCTGCCGGAACGTGTCCCAAGGACGAGGCCAGCTGTTAGAACAGGAGCAACACCAGGAGGAGGAGCAACAGCAACTAGGGGAACTGCCTTAACGGGCAGTCGCAACCGATGGCCACAGAGTGGGGCAGGAGTAGGAGCTGCAGCAGCAGCAGCAGCTGCAACAGGAACTGCAACAGGAGCTGGAGCTCGAAATCGCCGCAGACCTCTGAACACGAGATTAACTGGTGGGGGTCCCGGTCCCACTGAGGACCTTCAACCCACCAGCACACCCGCAGCACGAAGACAAGCTGGCGCAATGCCACCGGGATCCCCCCGGCGCCTCAGAGAGATCGAGTGGATAATGAAGCCCTCGAAGAGCTTTATACAGTGCAGCGAGTCCTCCTCCGAAGACAGTTTCCCGGATCGAGTCTCGGAGCTCGAGAAGTTGCACGACAAGACGGGGCGGAGGAGGAGCAGCTGGAGCAGCGGCATTAGCAGCGGCATTAGCAGCAGCAGGGAGAGATTGCAGGCGGCGCATCCAACGCAGCAACTGGCAAATTTGCTCAAGTCCTCCTGCCACCCAGAAGAGCCCATGGGTCAGGTGAGGACCAAGAAGCGATCGTCGCGTGTCTTTTGTGTGCCCGACCAGCGGATACTGCACTCCGAGGAGCTGCTGCAGGCCCAGATGCTGCAAATGCGTCCGCGAAGGGCCAAGTCGCCGCAACATTACTTCCCCTGTCCGGCGCCCACGCCATCCTACGTCCAGGATTCGCCTAGGATTTGCTCTAATCCCGCTTCGGAGGGAGTCCTGCTGCACTCCAGTGCAACCGTTACCCTGCTCCAGCCTGAGAACTCTTACATATCGTGCTCTCCCTCACCCCAGCCCAGCCAAGTCCCCGTCCAGCCACCGCCAAGCAGGAGCCACAGCCCGTGCTCCTTCGAGAAGGTCAACAGCTCCAGCTCCTGTAGCAGTGGTTCGTGTCCCAGCCAGACTCTCGTGGCAGAGCCACAAGTGGCCGCTAAGAGCAACAGCAGCAAGGACAGCAGCCTCAGCACCAGCGGCACCGAATGCAGTGCCGAGCGCGTGGTCCAGAGGTACTGCGGCCCCGCTGGCGGCTCCAAGGCCATCAAGCTGACGTCCACGGTGATCAAGATAATGCCCGAGAAGGCCAAGGCTCCACAAAGGGTCAGCAAGGGAAAAGTTGGTCAGCAAACCAGAAGCAAGCTGCGCTCCAAGCCAACATCCGTGTTCTTCCGCAAGGCTCCCAAGGATCCGGCCACTAACCTGGCCATGAATGCACCCATGATCCAGTCGATAGCGCCGCCCACGATAATGCCAAAGGTGAAGGTGTCCAGGCCGATCGTTAGCCAGTCGGTGAATCTTGTGGCGAATCAGCTGACGGCGCAGCTCAAGAAGGCGGTGGGAGAGGACCAAAAGCCAGTGAGAGCTAACCACAAGCCAGTGAAGAAGCACCTACCAAAAGCCACTGCGGACAAAGGAGCTGGCAGTAAGCTGGTGAGAAAAACTTCGATTTACTTGCTCATGGATCAGGCAAAGCCGGACCAGGCCAAGGATGAGCCATTGCCAGCGAGGAAGAACGATTGGGTCATACAGCCGATGGAGCAGCAGATGATCAGCGCCGCCACGGATCAGCCGAAGAAGGATAACAGGAATCTCTCGGGCAGTGAGCGCCTGAATTCCAACACCAACGACTCCAACAACACCTCCAAAGTGGAACACAACTACGACAAATATTTGAATACATCAAAAGGTCAAGGGATATCGGGAGGAGATCCTGGCAGCAGTCGTTACATTCCAGAACCAATTCCAACTCAAAAAGCAAACCAGTCCCGGAAGCAGCCTCAATCCCAGATCTCCCTAAAGCCAGATTCCAGCAGGACCAGCAAACCCCAGCAGAAAAGTCCCTACTTGCGTCCCTCGGAACGCTCCATCCGGAGTCGTCCGGTGTCCTTGAACCGAATACCGCGACCACGCGTCCCACCAGTTCCTTTACCACAGCAGCAGCCCAGGCAGGTGCAGCAGCACATGGAGGTGATAACCGGATCCGTTGGCAAGATTGTGCGCAAGGCCCAGCACAAGGTGCCGCGGACCATGGAGGATGGCATCGATATGAGCTACCAGTATTTTGTTTCCCTGCCCCTCAAGCGCGGTCGCAAGCCCCAGGTTGTGCGCTACCTCTACCGTCCGATGGTGCGTCACCTCAATGGACTGCCAAACCGTCGCCGCTCCTCGAAGCGTGCCAAGTCCCGGAAAGCTGCTCCTGCAGCACCCGCAGATCCAGTTCCAGTTCCAGCCGAACAGCCACCAGAGTTACATCCCGCTCTTGTGGCTTTGGGCGGTGCCCCGCTCCCCTTGGAGGACCCTTCCTTAGACGAAGAGGAAACCCAGCAACCAGAAATTAAGCCAGCTCTCATCTTTGATCCGGAAGCTGCTCTAAATTCTCCCTACAATGTGCCGCCGCTTAAGCTGAAGCCCCGCTACATGCCCATGCTGGAGAAGCTGGATCAGATGCCGTATCCCGACGAGCGGCTGAATCGTCGACGGCGTCAGCGTCGAGTTCGAGCAGCCGGTGGCTCCGAACAGTTGTCCGCGATGGAGTACGATGTCCTGTCGCTGGAGAGCAGCGGAGGAGGCGATGTAATCGCTAAGGAAAAAAAGCAACGCATGCCGGTAATCGTCTGGAGCGGCAGACAGGCGTCGCCAGGTCCACGCACCTCGGTGGTCGACTATGAATCGAAGCCCACGCGTCTGGGCACGACCACCGGTGCTTCGATCATGTACCATCAGCCACTGCGCCTCACCCGGCGGGAGGGGGGCAGCAGGCCAATGATTCGTACAATCACCTACGAGACCATCGAGCGGGAGGAGCAGGCGGAGCAGGAGAGGCAGCAGCTGGAACAGAGGCAGGAGAAGGAGCAGCTGGAGAGTGAGCAACAGGCAAAGGAGCAAATGGACAAAATGAAATTGGAGCAAGAGCGGGAGCAGGAACAGGTGGAGCAGAAGCAGGAGGAGCAGGAGAAGCCCATGGAAACGGGACAGGAAACCATTGCCATGGCCAAGTCGGTGAGCTTCCATCTCGAGCCAGTGTTTGTAAGCAGAGGATCGACATCCGCCTTCCAGAGCAGCTCCAGCAGCAACGTCGGCTCCAAAGGCAAGTCCAAGAAGCGCAAATCCAAGAAGAGCCATTCCAAAGGCAAGAACCGTAGCAAGGGTAAGGGCAAGGGCCGCAAATGAAGGCTATTACCGGGAGTGAGTCCTGTGCCGACCATTTCGCATACATTCTATTTGGATATTTTTTATTTTTGGGCATCACACAACGTACAGAAAATAAATGGCATCTGAAATGTACTCCTTACAGCGAAGTTTGAAAAAAAAGGGTGCTTATACTCAGAAATAAGCTGCATAACGCCCATATATCACATAATGTTAGAATGCAAGCAAAACTACAAAAATTCCTATGGCGTTATGCATCTTATTGAACACGAGAATCTTAAATTGCAAACATACTTTCTCAAACAATTAATACTTTTTTTATAACTCAAATTCCGAATAATTTAATTTGCAAATACATTTTTAACGCTTTCAAATCCTCCATCATTCTAAAGTTCAACGAAAGCCACTTAACTGAAGGATAAAATCAGAACCGAGCCCTGGGAATAAGTCATAATTTAATTGAGGCCTCCTGAAGTGTGTGAAGCTCGCTGACGAAGGCGGTGACATCATTACCTAATGCCGCACCTGCAAAGTTCAAGGGTGTCTGGAACTGGGACTGGGACTGGGACAGGGACAGGAACGGAGACGGAGACGGGGTCGAGGGCCCGCTGTGGACACGATTGCTCAATGTCAGGATGTTGGTCATTAGCACAGGAGCTAGCCACCGCAGGTCTGAGGGAGACTAATGGGAAGTGATAATGGGAAATAGAATCGAATTACAACTAAAGTGTCTAGGAAATTGTTTAATTCGTAGAATGTTTAATTATATCAACTCTTAAACTCTGCATTTGCTTTAAAAGTTAATTTCCCTGCTATACCTTTAGTTTCTCTATCTCTATTTCTAATAAATAACCTGATTCGTTTACTAATTCAATTACTACAAAAGTTAGTAATAATTAACTGCAAAAAAACAACGACTTGTGCCTCGATCTTTGACCAAATAACAAACAAAATAACAAAAACTGCATCTCATTGTGTTGAGTGCAAATTTCAAGAAGCTTTCACAGTCGCTAGATTGGCCTTTCGCCACATTGTACCCAGTACAGTGCGTTTCGGTATTGAATTGCAATGACTTGAATTAGAATATGAGCTCTTGACTCGATCTATCTCTAATTCACATTCAATTAGGTTCATTAGGTGATTGAAGATAGTAAACATTGACAGAGATAGCCGAAATAAATGGGAATATATGACCTACATTCATGTCTCGATCCGTGGGCCTATGCAATCAATTAGAGGGACGTGATTCCGTCTAGTAAATACCGTGCAAAGTGCCCATTGAACCTTGACGCCCCACCGAAGCCCCGCCGCACTCGTTCCCACAGAGTCACACGGGGGGAATATCGTGGTCAAGCCAGTAGAACCGAGGCAAAGTCTCCACATCGAATGGCGGGCATTAGTTCCAATTAGAATCGCCAGCGATTTCTGTACCTAATGAATGGGCCCCGAGGTGTCAATGTGCTACCTCTGGCACATGCAAAGTATATTTACTCAAATTGGATGCGAGTGGGGATGGTAGAAAGTAATGATATACCGAATACTATATCGATAATTCATGTAGAATTCTATATATAAATGTCTAACTTTGTGATAAATGTTAAAATTAATGGATACATTTGATCCAATAAATTTAATCAATTACATTTTCGATAATATTCATTTTTGTAATATGAAATTCGATACTTAAAATATCGATATATCGTATTATATGATATTTTTGATAGATTAACTTGCCAAACTAACTAATGAGTCACTACTTCTCAAGGCCAGGGAGAAAATGAATTAGATATCAGTATATCAGTATGCAAAGTATATTTACTCAAATCGGATGCGAGTGGGGATGGCAGAAAGTAATGATATATCGAAACTATATCGATAAATCACGTGGGATTTGATATATAAATGTCTAACGTTGCGATAAATGTGAAATAAATAGATAATTTAATGAATATTTCTAACCAATAAATATAATCAATTACATTTTCGATAATATCGATTTTGTAATAGTAAATTCAATACTTTTCGATACTTAAAATTTCGATATATCAAAGTTTATATTATTATTGATAGGTTAACATGCCTAACTAGCTCATGAGTCACAACTACAGCTCGAATATAAATTAGATATCGGTTACTCGGTCGCTGGACGCCGCCTCCAATCCCATATATATGGCGGAACAATAATAAAAATAAAAGCTAATTGCCTCAAACTATGCCTAATTAAGATTTATGATGAAAGTCAAGGGCCCCTCAGGAGGAGGACTGGAGAACATTATACGATGTTCCCACTCGAATGCGCCCTCAGAGCACCGACAGGAGAGCCCATAGGCCTCCCGCTTATCACCGTCGGGCGCACTCGCTCACCTCAATCGATTCCGATAAGCAGCCGCCACACACCGCACACCCCATACCCTAAACACACACACACACACACACACCCGTTGATGGCTGGGCCGATAGAGAGACAAAGCATACAGGGCAGGGACAGATAGGCGGGGCCTGTGAACAAAGCCCCCAATGATTGCCTTATCGCCAACACGGATGTGAAGCCACGACTATGGGGCTTACTTACACCGAACTCGGGCACCCTGCTTGTCCAGGAAACTAGGTCAGCTGAGCGAAGATTACATTTAGTTTAGCATCTTTTGCACTTTTGAAGAAACTTATAATATAACCAAAGAGAACGATGATCAAGTCACCGATGCTTATAAATCAATTATTTTGGATACATTACGTCAGGCCATTGGAATAACGGCTGCTCTCTGAACATTGAACAATAGAGATTTGAATTCAATCAACAAAGTACTGCAATTGTTTGTCAAGATTGATTGGTTGTGAAGGGAATACCTAACCCTTATGGAATGTGCCCTTTAGAGGAATTATAAGACAGAAATAATACAATTCTTGAGGTCATATAACATTTTACACTCAATTTTCTTTAATATCATAGAGAAGTATATATTCTACTTGAGATATTTGGGATTATTTTATGGTAAATTTTAATACTTAAAGCGAAATAATCGATTTCAAGCGCTTATTTGTATTTGGCATACTTTTGTAAACTCTGAAGAAGTTGTGGAGACTTTCTTCACCTACAATCGCCCCCAAAGAGTGCATATACTCTCTGGGAAAAGGGGAACTAGCATGTGATGCCGGCTTATCCAAGTTTATCTCTATTTCTGTCTCTGTCTGTGCCTCTCTCTTCCTCGCGGTATATGGCAGCGATAAAGTAGATTGAATGAGATCGGGTTGTATAACGCCACCTGCCATAAAGCGCTCTCTCTCTCTCCCGGCATATGTAATCGCGGAAGGGGGAGAGAACTAGGTAAGGCACGGAGGGATTGGGAGCTCAATTTAAACGCGCTAAACAATTCTACAAACAGTTTAATTAACACTCGACAGAGGCCTGAGGGTGGAATGGGGGGGAAAAACATAGTTACTGTAAAACTAATGTACAAATCAGCATTTAAAATACTGTGAAAAAAGGTTTCAATAACAACAATAACCCACTAAGTATCCTTAAATCAATAAACAAGACAAGAGGGATCAAGTATCACGATGGACGACACACTTTAAAATCAAAACAAACAAATCGAAATCAAAATAAACAGAAAAGGGATTCCAGACCAGAATAGTGAATGGGTTAAACATTTGAATTATTTGAATATTTGAATGTTTTAAATGTTCAGTTTAGGGCGCTTTTCGCCGGTTAACAATCGATGAATGGATCAGCAGCAGCAGCAGCAGCGTTTCCCCACGGATTGAGAATGATTTCATTTTTTTTTCAGCAGGCTCGCCTTGAGCCAAACAAGTTCTGCCCATATATTCCTACCTACCTACCTACCCTCCCAAGCTCCTCCCCGACTCACGCCCGCTACAAGACCTTGACCCGGTTGGCGCAAAGCGCGACGATGACTTAAATCGCAGCGTGTTCCCGCCGAACAATTACTTGCGCAAAGTCAGGGACACGCTGTCCAGCGACCAGTATCCGTTCATGAAGAGATTTCGAAAAATAAATACATATAATGAATGCAAAAGGAGTGAAATATAATATCATTATAATAGTTAATCCCCTATTTTCCTAATTCCAACAAGAATAAATTCTTATCAAGAAAAACTACTCAAGTTTCAAGTACTTTTTCTATTGAATTGCAAACGAGGGGCAAAATTATTGCCGAGGCATAACTGCAAGCAAGGTTGATATTCAGAGAAGCGTACATTTCTTTGAATTCGAATCTCTCCGCGAACTAAAACCTATATATTTATAGCATTATATAAGTATTAAAGAACGCATAGTTTTGTGGAAAACCAAACACGAACGGCGAATGCCAACGCAGAAGAGTGCCCAGTTATGCAGAAAGTGCTCTTGGGTGCACCATCATCTCCCATCCCAGCCCGGATTCTTACCCCCATCATCCATCACTGCTCCCACAGCTCGTGGCAATGAGTGCAGCGCCAACAGCAGTGAGTGAGTGCGTGCGTGGGCGGCGCTGAGAGAAAATCAATAGATATGTGCGTGCATCAGCAGCAGCAGGCACTTCCCTTCCCTTGAAACACTTTTACACCTCCTCTTAAAAAGTACAGACAGAAAACACTCACTTGTTGGTGATCTCCAGGACATCGGACATCATTAAACGATACTTGCGTCGAAACTCCTGGCCCCGGCTCGTCTCCAGCAGATATTTGTTGCAGAAATCCGTCAGCGAGACAAAGTAGATGAAGCCCAGCGAGGTGAGGAACAGGCCGCGCTGCAGCGAAATGCGATCGGTGGTGTTGGGTATCTGCCACAGGCTGCCGCAGGCCAGTCCCATCGACCCGATGGAGAAGGCCAGCGAGAAGTAGCAGCCGCGTCGCGGTGGCGCTGCCACTGCTGCCTGCTTTGCGGTCTCCTTCTGCTGCTGCTCCTCAGGAGCGTCCACATTCACGCTTGCCGCATCGGGGCAGGCTCCATTGCCGTTGGCCTGCTTGCGGCGCTGCTGCATCTCCCGGCTGATCTCGTCTCCGGCGACGCTGCGCTGCGCTGCTCTGCTCTGCTGACTGACGACTGCGTTTGGGCCACCGACAACTGCGGAAGGGGAATTCGGGATGCGCAACCTGTTGCTCCTGGGGAATCGGGACTGCTGGTGCTGCTGCTGCTGCTGGCGACGGGCGGACTGCTCTCGGTGGCTGATTACGCGCTGCTCGGCGACACGGACATGGCGCTGGGGGCTGGCGGAGGTGCGAATGTTTATGGGTTGTGGTTGTTGTGGTCAGTGTTGCCAAATGCTAAATTTGCTTTGCCCTAAAAAAATCTCAAGTCGTTGAAATTTCGCCCTAAAAAATCCTAGAATCCACTAAACTCGATGTTTTTATCGATAGTTTGACTCATTCGCTGCACAATAAAGCGGGCTTATGCCCAGTTCCCAATTCCTCCTGAAAATTCTACCCCAAGGACCTTAAAAAAACCCAAATTTAAAGGGAAAATACCTGATCAGGGATCTCTGGTTGTACTTGTTGGTAGCTTAAATTTCTATTGTTACGATAGTACAAACAATTCTTTGGTATTTTCTGCTTGTCAATGTGTACAACTACCACCACTAGCTGTTTATTTCAGGGATAAAAAATAATGATTATCGGGAAAATAGAACAAAAATATGGGGTGAATCCTAGTTGCATAATCTATCCATTTCCGGGATTATTTTTTTATTTAAGATTTTTACGATATTCATTAAAAATACTGACTGAAATTGAGTTATATTATATTAATCAATAATAATCCTTATTGTTTAGCAAAAACATATAAAATCTATAATAATAATTATTTAGGATTTTTATTTTTTTGTTTACAATTAAAGTTTACATTAATTACAAGAAAATCATGCATTTTTTTAATTTTGTAGCACGTTCTTATAGAGAAGATCCGGAGGATTAATTGTGTGCTTCAAACTTGGCAAAAAAATCTTACCTCTTATTAATTTCGACTTTTATTTTGAGTAAAAAAAAATCAAAATAGTCATTATTGTTGATTTATATTTTTTTGCTGAAAAATAATGATTAGTATTGTATAATATATCTCAATTTGATTCATTATCAATGATCAAATAAATACAAATCAATGTGTAATCATTATCACGTGATTTTTAAAATAAAACTTATAATGATTACGTTTTATTTTGAAATGTTGATAGTAAAATTAATAATTTATTTAATATTTTAGGAAACGAAGAGCCAGTAAAATACCAGCTTAGCGAATAAGAATGTTTCCTTAAACAAATTTGTTGTTTGCATGCAATTTTAGTATTTTTGGTATTACTGGATGTATTTTCGTATTAACTTTCCCAGTGTGACCAGATTCCGTGCAAGAATAGCTCGAATAAGCTAGTCCCCACGAACCGGGCAGCTCTGCGATTTAGCCTTTTAGTGTGCTAGAATTTGCCTAAAATAAGCTAAGCTGGCAACACAGCTGGAAGCAGACGGCCACACTGCTATCGTGTTTTACTTTCCAAACGCCAAACGTTACTTTTTCTCATAAACGGACGGTTGCTGAAAGCACGGTTACAAAAAATGGCGAAGAGTGTCGGCAGTGCGTGCGCGCAAATTGCGGTCCTATTAGCCGTATGCAGTTCGCTACACGGCGCGTTGGCCAGGCGTAAGTGCAGCAAAGGAGCTAACTGGGGAAACGTTAGCGCACATCCATCCATCCATCTGTCCATCTCTCTTCCCCTTGCCACTCTCTGCCCTCTTTGTCTTATCCACCTCGGTGGTGTGCGTGTTGTATATATATATATATGTGTGTGTGTGTGTGTTGACTGTAAATCTGGTTGTTATTTTACTTTGTAACGCAGTAAAGAAATGAGGAAAATGAAGAAAAACTTAAATGCGCAACGTGCGTGCATAGACACGACTCGAATATGCAGGGGTTCCGAATAAAAAAACACAGGCACACACGCATATTTACGGCCCAGTCATCAGCGGAAGGTGTATTTATGGGCTGTTGTTTGTACACAAAGTGTACAAAAGACAAATCATCATCATCAGCGTATCGGCGGTGTGTGCTGGTGGACCAGGGGGAGCGGGCAGCTGGAGGGGGCTGCTTTTGGTTGGTACTTTTTCGTATGGTGAAATTTACCGCTGCCATGTTGTATTTTTTTTATGCTTTTTTTCGTGTGCTGGCACATCAAATGCGTTAATTGACAACAACAACAACAACAACGGTAGTGTGTGTTTGTGTGTGTGTGTGTGCGAGCAGTGGAGCGTGAAAATAGGCAACGTCCTGTGGCCCCTGGCCGAAAAAAAAATAACCCAAAGCCGAACTCCCGCGCCGCCCCTGCATTTATTTTTTGAGTTTTGTTTTGTGCGCCGCGATCATTTGCGCCATGCTCCACTTAACGTGCAACAATTTTCCATCTGCGCGACGTCGCCACCAAGCTACAAAAAACTACAAAATGTACAAAACAAAAGAAAGAAAGAGTACAACAAACAATAATCTGCATATTTCAATTGAAATTTGTGGCGCACTCTCATTAAGGCGCAAAAAAGCTCGTTGTTTTGTCGCAATTTGCAATTTAAACCCTGGATTGGTCAGCGGTTTAACGAAAAAAGAAATAAAAAAGACGAAATAAGAAATAGAAGCAGTAGCAGGCGCAAGAAAAACCCAAAGCTGGCAACTCTTTTGGCGCGCGTGTTAGTGCTAGTGTGTGTGTGTCTATTAGTTCGTCATGGTGTTGGTGTTAGTGTGCCTTTCTTGTTTTGCTGCCGACAGGTGGCAACCTTGCGCACCGGCTCTCAGCTGCTGGCTAACTGCACATGCAACCCTCTCCCTCCCCTTCTTCCTCTTCCTTTGCGATTTCCAATTGGAAAACGACAAGAGCGAAATGAAAAACTTGCCCATGTCGCACTTGAAGGCGACGACGGTTGTCTGTTAAATATTCGTTGCATTTCTGTTGTTGTTGTTGTTGTGTTGACTCAGTTGGCAGAGTATATTATTTTAGCGCTCTTTGTCTGCTTATCGCTCGGGTTTATTTTTACTTCCCGCTTGGCATCAGTTAAGTGCATACAATTCGGTTATCTGCGTGGCCAACTTACCAGCAGTGCCATTCCCATGCCCCCCTCCCTTCCCATTCAGATTCTCATTTGCAATCACACATGAATATGAATATGTATGCATGTTCGCATATGTCTGTATGTATCTCCAATCGGATTAACATTCCCATTGGACTCTACTTGGCGGCAGCCTGCTACTGGTACCGCATCGCTTATCAAGGGCGTTCGCTCATTGTTTCAATCTGCTGCTGCTGCCGCTGCAGCTACTGCTGCCGGCTACTGACCACTGCCCATTATCACTGGCACTCCTCCTCCTTCGCCTGCTTTCCCCGTTTCGCAGTTTCCAATCAGAGGGTTGTGGGAGGGAGTGTGACTGTGTGTGTGTGTGTGTGTGGGTCAAATTCCGCCCCTCTGAATCATATGTCCCGTTTCGAGGCTTTTCCGGTACTTTCCCCGCTCTTGCGGTTTGTGCCAATGTTACGGTATTGAGCTTAGGTCTTACGTGGAAACCTGGAAATAGTTTTTCCATAAACTGGGAAAAATATGGCTTATTTATTGATTATTGAGGGGGGAAAATATATAATTATTTAAATTGGAAATTTAAAAACATTTCAATTGGTAAACCCCATAAACTAGATTTCAAATATGCACTATGAACAAAATTTTTAAAACAATTATTAATTGGATATAAATAAACTTTCTGTAAATACCGTTCTGATTATTAATTAATCCACAATTTATATTAAAAAACAGTGTATAAAATGAAATACTGAGTCATTGCTGCCGTGACAGTCAGTTGAAAATGATTTCTTTTGCAGTCTCACGTACTCACAGCCCAGTAAAGTCAAAAGAAACAGGTGAAATCGTATGCAGATCAACAGCAGTTGCTCGAAAATAGATGAAAATATTAAATAAATATATATTTATTGGGTGCCAGATGGTGGTATCTCTCATCATGAGCTCTTAACGTACTGTAAGGCTTATGGCGTTGATCATTTCACTTTTAAAATATCATTTTAAAGTAAGGTTTTTAGCTTGCACAATTTTAAGAGTATAGCTTTAATAAATACATCCATCTGTCTTAGAGAAAAAGTAGTCCCTTATTCCTTTTTAAAAATTGTATATTTATAATGCAGATTTCTTAACCTTATAAAAACTAATATACTAAAACTTCGGCTTTCTTTTTACTACAACTAGTTGTCAAGTCATCAAGTCAAAAGCCTATAGAACAGTTTTTGCTATTTTTACCTAATCAAGACAAGGCTGGAAAAAAACTAACTTCAATTATGTATATATAACAGGTTATTTCTGTCCAGATGAAAACGGGTTGCCAAATGTTAGTTTCTCTATGATCTTTACATATGGGCAAATCCCCAGAAAGGTCCACCGCGGCCAAAAAACTTAAACTTCTCTAAAATGTTTTTTTTCAATATTGTAACATTGGGAAATGGTCCAATTGATTCAGTTCGAAAGGCTTTACCATATTCTAAAACAAATTTCGATATATTCGAAAGCATATTCGCGAAAACGCGATTTTTCATTATTTTAATGAAAAACATCATAAAAATAGACCTGCTTTCTTTTTAAGAAATCTTCTAAAACGATGCTTTATGCTTTGACTTTTGTTTTCTAATATCACTAGAAGAATGCAAAAAGTCAAAATAAAAGGAATATAGTCTCTTCTTATTTACTTAAGTATTAAAAAACAACGTGCAAAGTATGATGGAACAAAGTGTAGCGTGCGACACGTAGCGTGCGACACAATGGGTTAACGGCTTTTCTAAAAATCCGTAAACATTACTTAGACCAAACGGTCGGTTTTTATCTTCTAATATTATTAACTTTCTTGAGGATATTATCTTTCATAGGGTTCATTTTGCACAATTCGCTAAAAATTGCGTTTGAAATGAAAATTTTGAAACTAACTTCCACTTCGTGTAGCGTGCGACACGTCACAATTTTATCAATTATTTTCAAAACAGTGACTCCAGTGAAATTGAACCTTATACCCTCCGAAAGTACTCTCAATTCACTCTAAACAAATAACAAAAGTTTATGGTAAATCTTTAAACAAACCCCCCAAAAATTGATTTTCATTAGCTTAAATCGTGCGAATGTAGCGTGCGACACGTGGGATTTGCCCATATATTATAAAGAAATATTTTCATATAATATCTGGAATACATTACAGAAATTCCATATTCCTAAAGTAAATGAATATAATTCGGGCATAAATTGCGACAGAAATAGGAGCTGTGAAATTGGAACTAAAGAAGCAATGCTTGGGCCGCTCCATATACTTTTATAGTATAAAGTTCATGCCACAGAATAGACAACACCATGCGGAAGTTCAAGCTGGAGAAGTCTTAGCTCTATTCAGCTTCCATTGAATGACCTCATTATTATTCATGATGGCTTTGTTTTCTTTATACATTTTTGTGAGCAGAGACAACTATGCTCCATTGTGGCCACAAAGATCTGCAAGATCTGTGCCTCTGTGATCTCGACAAATGCATCGTTTGTCACTATATCTCTTGGCCATGGGCAGATCATTAGCACCAGATCATCATCATCATCATCATTTGGTTGGTTTTCTTCGTTTCTTGGGAGAAAAAGAGCCACAGCCGACGGACCTGCCCTTGTTTGCTTTGCCGTCAGCGATCTAGCGATAAGCTTTTCCGCCTAACGGCCTCCCAAGAACTGTTAATGTCTTGGCACTTTGGCTACACGTTTGTCCGGTGCAGTCAGAGAGCCAGCCAGGGAATACAAATGCACATCGGATGAGCTGGAGGAAGAGGAGGAGGAGGAGTTGGAGCTGCGTGCTGGGTGTTCGTCAATTACCCGGACAAGTTTAGATAAAAAGCGTGCGACGCAAATTGCCAGTTGTTGTAGCGTTGACGGAGGGGAGCAGCAGACGGCACTGATAAACTCAGGTATCGCTAATTTGTGGGCGAGAAAAAAACGCCTACAACTTATATAGAAATGTATATAATGCAAATGTGAGCTAAAATCTAACATTTACATCTAAGTTTTGGTTCCCACGTTTATTTTATTCTATATTTTTTATCAATGTTAACTTGGGTCTGACTGAGATCTAATGACAAGAGAAGATAAATTAATATTTTATATTTAAATTGTAAATCAAGCAGCAAAGATTGGACTTTTATAGATATATTTTATAGTACGGAAAAGGGTCTAAAGCAAAGCCCTGACTGATGACTCTGTAATGTTTTTCTAAGCCACAAAAGAGAAATTTATTTGTTATATTTACACTGTGAATGAAACAGAAAAGATTGGACTTTTATAGAAATATAAAAACTCGTCAAATACTCGTCTGTTGCTCGTAATCTTGCTGATAAAAATAAATGTATATGCAACTATAACTGCATACTTTTAAATGGTTAGATAACTAGACTATATATAGCGTAAAAACAGACAGACAATCTAAAGATGATTTCCCCACAAATGTATAGTTTTAGGGAAAGGTTTGGAGTTAAATACTGAATTTAAAACGTTATATGCAAAAAGCTATCATGAATGAAAGCTATAAATCATCTGTTGTTATACATTATATATCGATAATCAACAGAACATTAAGAGCCGACTTGCGATAAGAAATTAAAAACAGAAACTCAAATAGGAATGGGAATTGGAAGAGTATACAAGGAACAATAACGACATATATCAGCAACAAATAGGGAACGAAAAAATAAGATAAAATTTGCAGTGTTTAATTTTCTCATGAAATTCCTTTGCAATTTCTTATCAGTTGGTTTCTTTGTTTGCTTTTTATTATATATTCAATTTAAATAGTTCATGTTCAAGTTCGAGTTCAAGGCCTAATTTAAATTCAAATTCCTAAGTCAATAATCTGAGATTCCCGAGTGGTTTTTGCGGCTGACTTTCTGGGAATTTCTTTATTATTATGATTATGTCAAACTGATAAGTCGGAGATTAATTTCCATTTTATGACATGTTTAATAATATAAAAGTGCTAATGTTTGTGTATTTGCTAATCGTTATCACTTTGTTTATAGCGCTCATTTGCACTGTTATTGCTGATACATTGTGTATAAGTTGAGGGAATTTTTTCCCCTGAGCCTGCAATTGCTCTGTTCAATTCAAGGCAATTGATTTAATCTAACCAAATTGCGATGATGTTTCTCTATGCGTCAGAATAGTTTTGCATTCGAAAATATATATGATATGATATGATACGATCGATCGATCGGTCTCAATCGAATTTTATTGATTCGTCTTTCGTCCTTCACACCTTGTTATGCGGCACCAATTTCACCCCGAAAAAAGCAACAATTAAAGATATATGCTCTCTTCTCGAGCATCGCCCAAAACTGGGTCACTGTGCAAATTGTGCGTCCCACTTGTGGATTTCACTTTTAGGTTCGCCAAAGGTTGGGCAGCTTTGTAACCCAAAGGAAAGGTCACACCACAGGGAGAATTGTAGAATTCTAATTCTAGTTCTAATTCTAATTGTAGAATTCTAACAAGATTTCATAATTAGTTTGGGTTACTTTATGGCTCTATAAATGAATCATCCATAAGCTATGATATTTATAACGAATTAAGGAACTAACTACCCAAAGATCTCAAGAAGATTTCTTTAAAATGTATCATTACTTTCTCTCTCTGTGTTCATATTGGAAAAACGATTCGTTTTTCAATCAAGTGCCGCATAAATTTACGCCAATTGTTTCTCCCATGTGTGGCCATAGCACAAACCCTGAGCTTGGGGAGCCACAACGACGACGACAACAAAACCATGTCATTTACAGCAATTAACATCGGGTTCAATTGGAGCGGGCGGGCGTCACGCGAGAGCCTCGATCGCCGATGTTCGGATTGGACTCCGCTTGGCGCTGCTGCTTCAGGTGCCGTTCCCGCTGCGCCCGAGATGGTGTCCCCATCATCACCCTCAGAGTTGACTCATTTTGACCGCGACCGCAGAGAAAGATTATTATGCAAGATGATCGCTCGAGCGATTATCTCTTTTGTTGTGTTTGCTTGCCATTTGTTTGTGCCGCTCACACTGAAACGAGTGAATATTGTGAATATCTCACGGGAGATCGATGCCGCCGACGTGTCTCTGCTCTCAGCAAAATGTATATTATTATTTGTAATTTGTGAGAGTTAAAAAAAAAAGTAGGAAAGACTGTATTTTTACCTCTAAGGGAATAGAATTTAGTCACTAAATTTGCAATAAAATGATTACATTCTGTGACAGGGCAGAGAACTCTGCTTTAACTCACGGGTCAGACCTTGTGGCATCACTTCTACGTTAAATCAATAACTTTTTTGACTTTATTGCTATTCAAAAACAAACTCTAAAACTTAAGAAATCTGTTAAGATTCCTAATTTCTGAGGAAACTCCTTGCTGATATAGGAAAGAGCCTCTCTTGTCTTTATTACATTTTTTGCATTAAGAAGAATTTCTCCTTTGAAAAACCTCTGTTAAAATTTTTAATCCTCGCAAAAAGAATTTACAAATTTTACTTTGATTCCCCATGGAAATGATTGCTTACCGAATGTCATATGCACTTTTCTTATAAAATATAAATATTATTATACATTTTAGTTATAAGCCTGCACCGAAGTAAAGTAGTCGTTTCCGACCCTATAAATCATATATGTCCTTCATCAACCAGTCGATCTAGCCATGTCTATACGAAAACAAATTTTACTCAATTTCTTCAAATTTTTGTAAGGGGTTATATCGTCGAAATTCTCAAAAAATCTGGAAAAAATTTAATTTAAAATTTAAAACTTGTTATTTAAAATGCTTATTTGTTTACCTTATAAAAACTAGTTTAGAAAATCCTTCCGATTTAAAAAGAATGCCTTTTTGGCTCAGTTATGATCAATTTCCAGGCAAGGGTATATTAATTTCGGCTTCCTAGTCAGTCTCCTTTCTTGTTTGCAAATATTACAAACAAATTAGGTTTTGTTGTTCTCTTAACTTTCCTTCCCCTGAAAATATTATATTCTGCATTATTCAAAACTTATTATATTTATTATTATTTGTAATAATATTTTGTACCTTTGATTTAAATCGGTTGAAATCTAGAAAATAATAAACAGTTTCGCCTGCTACTGTTGGTGGGGCGCCCAATCGTAACAGATATTGTTTGCTTATGGGTGTGCGTGTGTGCGAGGAGAGTGCCCCCCGACACCCCGCACCCTCTTGCCACTCAACCAGTGACCGCATGTTGTAATTGTTGTAATTACAGTGGGGCTGTCGACAATGGTCTTTGATGTGCCATTATTGCGGTGGTTGTACAACGACAGGCGACAAGCGGCAAACACTGTATGGTACTCCAAGCACAAGCACATGTGAGGGGAGGATGGCGATGGAAATAGAAAATCAATATCGAGAGCGGCCTCAAATAACAGTTGGGGTAATTACAACACAACACAACACTCAAATACAGATACACAAAGGGGGAACCACGGATTGTGATTGCCAAAAGGCCCAAAGGCTATCAATGACCCCAGGAACCTAGACTTGGATTAGTGTACCTTGGTCTAAATATGTGGAAGTTCGTAGCTGCCTTAATCTCTCCACTAATTCAATTACACTTACATTCAGAATGTTGTTAAATGTTCAATGTTACTCTTAATTCCCAAGTCAAGGGTCAGGGCTTAAAGGGCAGCAACAGAGTTGCACGCTTAATGGAGAGAATAACTCTCTTGTATAGTATAAGTAATTACCTGAATTGTTTTTATCTGAAATTCAGGTAACAACAGTACAGCTATGTCACTCCAGTTATAAATGGATTTATATATCACGATTTCGTGACTTGGCAAAGGCATGTTTTAAACAATGTTTTTCACTAGAAAAAATAACTAAAAGTTTGTAATTAAATTTAGCTAGAAAAGCAAGAATTTCAAGGATTAACTTTAGCTTTAGCCTCGAGAAATGCAGATCGAAACTGTGTGTGAAAGGGAGTGCGTTCAATAAAGTGTGTTCCGATATCGATCAATATTTGCGGAAACTCGAAGCTCAAAGTGTTCCTGGGACTTTTCGCCCAAAAATGCTTTGGGTTTCCCCAACAAATGCTAAGCTCTAAAATCTCCTCTTTGCTCTTCTTTTCAACAGTGCACGGAGAGACTTACGACACGCTCGATACATCGCTTCCCTACCTCGATCCCCAGCCCCATGTGGTGCACCTGGCACCGGACCAGTTGCATCGTCAAAGGCGAGCCGCTCCAGCGGATGTGTCGCCGCCAGTCAGTACCAGTCAGTATCAGAGCGTAACTGCTAATGCAAGTGCCGCAGTGGCAGCTGGAGCTGCGGCCGCCGAGACCACGGTGACCACCGTGGACACCAAGACAGCTGCCGGCGGCAGTGTCTCCTACAATGTGCACAACGTTGGAACCAACGGCACCGGACAGCGCAAGGACTACAGTGTGCAGGGCGGAGAGACAGCAGCCCCAGGCCTGAGCCCCGCCATCAACTACAAGAAGCCAACCCAATTGCTGGCCGCCCAGTCCGGTGGCTATCCCAAAAAGGTGGCGCCCAGCTCGGCCGCTGTCCCGCAGACGCCCAGCACCAGCACGGCAGCGCCCATTGACGTGGACGTGTCCGGCGTCGATATACCCGATGACGATATCGAGAGCAAGGTTAAGAACGAGTCGCTGGTGCGCAGCGAGGAATTCCTCGACTACTACAACAGCGTTCTTTATGTCAGCGCTGAGGAGGCTAAGGCTCTGTGGGCGCAGCTGAAGAACACACCCGAGAACCAAATGCTCTCCTCGTCCCACCGTCGCGCCATGACCGTCGAGCTGAACTTTGACTTTCCCTTCTACGGGCACTATGTTCGGAATATCACGGTGGCCACTGGTGGCTTCCTCTACACCGGCGAGTATGTGCACTCCTGGCTGGCGGCCACCCAGTACATTGCCCCGCTGATGGCCAACTTCGACACGAGCATGTCCAACGACTCGTTTGTCCGAGTGCAGGACAACGGTGAGTGCAGTCCCTGTTGTCTGTTGGATGAAGAAATAATAATATGTTTCCTTTCTAGGCACCTCTTTTACCGCCGTGTGGGAGAATGTTACGCTGCAGGATAAGCCCGAGTTTGGAAAGTTTACGTTCAGCGTGACGCTGCACCAGAGCGGAGACATCGTCTTTGGCTACTTCCGAGTGCCCACGGTTATTAATTCCATCCAGGATCACCAGCATCCGGTCAAGGTGGGCCTCTCCGATGCCTATATTATCGACAAGCACCTCTATTGTGAGTAGTAGTAGTCCCCGTAGTAGTCTAGATATATCCGATACATCTCGTGCCACGACCCTTTCAGTTGCCCGCCGAAAGACCATCTACGAGTACCACCGCGTCTCCCTCCAGCAGCAGGAGATCACCAACAACACCATCATCAAGCTGACTGCCTTGCCCACCTGCCTGGGCTACAGTGACTGCCAATCGTGTCTGAACCACAACACGACATTTACAGTGAGTAGAGACTCTTCATACGTTCACTTGCTTACTAAATTATGTTCACAATTATATTGCAGTGCCTCTGGTGTCCGGCGCTGAGTCGCTGCTCCACGGGCACGGATCGCAAGAAGCACGAGTGGATGACAAAGGGTAAGCTTAGGGTTTCCACTAGCCAATGGTCCTCTTAACGTCAATTCCTTGCAATTCTAGGCTGCGATGCTGCCGCCCTCCGTAACGCAACAACCTGCCCGGCGCTCGGGGAGAAGGGCAACAACGCTGCCCAGGAAAAGAATGGCGGCGCGGCAGGAGGAAATACAAGTGGAGCCAACAATGCAACAAATCCCTCCACAGCGGCTACCGGCAGTCCGGCGGCAACGGAGCCCACAGTGATTAGCACGCGGGCGCCGCCGGCCACCGCAGGCCAGGCAAAGCCCGAGGATGCTGCCGCCGCCGCCGCCGCCGGAGGTCACACGGACACCAAGGTCGGCAGCAACGCCGAGTTGTCGCAGGCGGGAGCGGATAATAAGAGCGTAGGCGTGGCCTTCGGCTTCATGGTGCCCATCTGTCTGGTGTTTGCCGTGACGCTGTGGCTCTTCTATGCGTACCGAAACCCGCACACGAAGAGCGGCCAGCTGCTTATCCAGGTGAGTGTGTAGTTACAGTCCTTTTGCTTCAGGAGTCACAATTGTTATTGTCCTGTGCTTATCTTTCAATTACATGCAGTCCAAGCATTTGCATCAGGTTTGTTGCCTCTCTTTCTCAGTCACTTCTCTAGGGATCCTTGTTCCTTATTTCGAGTTTTTAAAACAAAATAGATTGAATTAGTTATTTCCTCAAGTAGATAGCTCAGCACGCAGCTTTGTTTCGTTTATTTATTAAGTTAGGCTCTTGCTGGAATTGGTCTTGCTAATATATTGATTTTCCCACAGTTCCGTCCCAGCCAGTGGTCTTGGCGACGCGGCGAGGCACGCTACACGGCGGCCACGATACACATGTAGGCGGAGATGATAGCCGAAGACGTTGAGGGGTAGAGAGATCGCGGGAGAACGTGGCAAGCAAGAAACTGCTGAAATCAGCAATACTATCGACGGACGGAACATCAGCAACAGCAACAACAACAACCAACCAACCAATGTTAACCAATCAAACCCCAGGATATAGAGCAGAGCGTCAGCGTCAACGGCAAAGCAATGTGGAGTGGAGCAAAGGAACGGAAAGGAACAGCAACAGGAACAGGATAAGCAGAAGCAAATATGATCGATCTTCCCCAAAAAACCAACAAAGCAAGCGGTCACTGTGCCGAGTGGCGCCGTTTCATCCTATTAAAGAAAGATATATTCAAGAAGGATATATAGTCCTGCACTGTGATCCATGTGTTCCAAGTCCCATAACATATCCCCGGATCACACCGATCCACAGCGTCCTCCGAAACCCAACTGCTCAAAAAGACGACTGGCAACAGCATGAAGTGATCTTTTAAATGTATCTTTTTAACGTTTTTTTTACCTAGCTACCTACCTAACCTAACCAAATCGAAGAATCCCCCCAGTCCCAACTCCAATTCCAACCAAATAATCCGAAGAAGAAGTTGCCCCTCTGAAGACAATGCTCAGACCAATGGCCACGCACACACACGACACACACAGGCACACAACACACAACATACCACACACAACACACCATACACAGAGGGATTTTTCGGTGTTAAAGATTTCCCCTAGGAATTCCCAAGTACTTTTTTAGGGGGATACCACTGAAGATATCCTGCTTAAGACACACACAATACACACACACACGCTCAATTAAGGACACAGGGCAAAGTGCTTTCAATTGTTTCATAGTTCAATTTTGTTTAGGTTTTTTTTTTATTATTTACTCCGTATTTTACCCACACTATCCACAAGCTAGAGCGAGATGGAGGGGAGCAGATGAGAGGGACGGAGAGATAGAAGAAGAGGGCTGTATATTTAATTGTGTTTGTGTGCGTTTCGCTGCTCTCTTCGAGAAGAGAGAAGTCCTCCTCTTCCCCATTCTGTGTAATTTTTTCGTTTCTTCCTTTTGTTTTTAAGTGTTGTGCGTAGCTTGGCAGGCAATTAACGGGACAAATGTACAGCTGCGAGCGAGCGAGCGCTGTTTTTCATACTGTATTATACGCGATTTGTATGCAAGTTTTATGTATGTGTGTATATGCGACACCTTTATATATATATATATACGATATACACGCAGACAAGTGGGAAATATCCGCGGATATATCCAAGACAAACCTCTTCTCTTTGTTAGTATTTTTTTTCTATTAATTAATATTACAAATGAATAAAAACGGAAATATATATACATACATATATATCTAAATGAGTATAAAAACTATAACTAAACGCAGTGTGCAAAGCTAAACTAAAAACTAAAACCATTAATTAACTAAGTTCGGGCGATTGGGGAAAGCAGACAGAAGACATTCGAGGAGAAGATGTATGAAAAATGGAGAATGGAGAATGAAGAATAAATAAAAATGATTATTAGCGGTACCAATAAATGAAATCAAACGGATTAAACTCGACCGAAAATAAGAAACAAGATATAAATATAAACTCCAGCATGCATGCAAGCGACAACAACTAAGGAAATTGTATAACAATGTATTTTGATAAAGAAATTAAACTTGTATTTTAAGCTCTCCTTATGTATACATGATAATTTAAATAAAACAAGAAACAAAAACATACTCAACGAGGGAACAGTGTTTGGAATGTAGAAGAAAGCTCTTTACATTTACAACAAATGAGTATTTTAAATGTAAATGGAATCATTGGAATAATAAAAACGTAACCCTAAAATTCTCAAGTACGAATTCAGCGACACTAGAAAGTTGCTAGAAAGTTGATCAAACAGCAAAAGTTATTCTAGTATTTGATCAAAGTAGAAAAGGGATACACTTTCCCACTTACAATATTTTTTATTTAAATTTTATAACCTACTTACGACTTTCGTCTTCTGTCCCCCAAAAGAAATATGTTAATTACAGTTTTTACAATTTGATTTTATTTGTTGGACTATTTCGTTTGGTCTTTAATTGCATTAAATTGGTTTAGCTTTTAGGTAATGATGCCGCTCAACTACCATTTCCGGTTCCTGCAACAAGTTCAAACTTGCCTTCTGGCAAATGGGAACTTCGGAGTTGACGGCTAAGACGATGTTTTAATGTTAGTAAAATGCTGCTAATTCGAATTTCCATCTAAACATTTACAGGTTCTCTATGTGGGTGGAGCGTGGACTCCGCTCCGGGGGGCGGGGCGGGATGAGTTAGTTAGTTAACAAACGCTTCTGGTGGGCAGGTGCCATATGCAGGGCAGAGTCAGAGGCAGAGGCGGCTCCTTCACAGCTTCTGCTGGGCCAGCTCCTCGATGGTCCGGGCATTGGTGAGGGTCACCCAGAGCGGCGCCTGGATGCTGGCCAGCGAGTAGCTCTCAGCGGCGTCCAGCGAATGTGACTTGCGCATGGCCGGAGATTCGCCGGCGCCGCCGCTGCCGCTGCTGCTGCTCGCTCCACGGTCGAGAGCTCTCCGTCGATCCCGCTTGGACTCCCGCTTGGTGAAGGCGGCAGCTGCCTCGTTTCCTCCTCCGCCTCCGCCGCTGCTGCTGCTGCTGCTGCTGGCAGCCCTTAGCTCGTGGAGGCGACTCCTCCGCTTGGCCAGAGCAGTGGGATCGTCTCTCACGCTGGCCGCCTTTCGCAGCTGCGGTGGCTGCAACAGCTGCGGTGACTTGGCCAGCGGCGGTATCTTCACCCTCACCTTCATCTGCTCCTGCTCCTGTGGCTGCTGCTCCTTCACTTGGGTCTCCGACTGAGCGAGCGGGGGAGGAGCTGCCTGCTCCAGCTGCTGCTGCTGCTGCTGCTGCTGTTTGGCTAACTGTTAGCTCGAGGAGAAGGACATCTTGTAGGAGGAAGTGTCCATGGGCGATTCGGGATTAAGGATCTCTGTCTGCGTCTGCTCTACATCGCTGCAGCGCTCCTCCAGCACGGTGTCCAGCTCCAGCGACGTGAAGCCCTGGCTTAGGCTTCGTTCAGGACGTAGACTGATAGCTCGCGACGATCGGTAATCTGCGGAAGGATTTGTGGGTTTTGGGAAGAGAGAGAAGAAGAGTGTCTGTTAGTCTATGGTCTATCCTGCTTCTGGCGGAGATTGGGACAGTGGTGTGTGGTGGTGAAGGTGACAAATTGAAAACGTGCGTGAGGTGAGCGAGCCGGAACCGGAGGGGCATGAAAGGATGCAGAAATGGGTTAGAAAAGAATTTGTTTGCAGCTCGTGTGATGGGATTAAGGTCAGGATAGAGCAAGGGAAGCTTCTCAGAGGACTTGTCTCCTTTGATTAACTCACTCCACATCCTTTTTGAAGAAACCCTTTAGCAATTCCCGTTACCCAAGTAAAAGTGCAAGCTGAATTCTACTTGGAATAAAGTCACTTGATGGGAAATGGGGGAGAAGCAAGGGCTTCTGCGGTGATGCGTAATTGTTTTGCGAAAATGTATGCAAACAGGACGAACGAACAGACCGAAAGGGGGAGGGGGAGAGGTAGGGGGAGGGAGCGGGTACAGGAAATTCGTGTTGTTTTGGGGCCAAGAAGTGACGCAACCGAAAACAAGTGTAGTTTGCGGCTGCCGGGCTTTGTTTTGCGGCTGTGGTTGCGGAAAACGTGTTGACGACGGACTGGAAGTGCCAATTCAAACCGAGTGAAATTTGTGGAAAACTCTGGTTTACATTCAGGTGCTGGTGTCCTTGTTTTGTTGGAGTTTTATCCTTAACGTTACTAGGGCAGCAACGGAAATCGTTGTTAAAGCCTTCCATTAACTTGAAACTTATCGGAGAACATATACTCATCATATTTCCTTACACTGAGCCTGATAGTTTCATCAAAAACAATGTCATAAGATGCGTAACACTTGGGATCGATATGTGATCAAAGCTCTCAAGGATTCTAGATCTGCTTGCCTGTTTACCTTCTTGCTGATTTTATGTGTTTAATAACATGCAATCACATTTTAAACTTTAAGGCTTGAGTAAGGAAGCTTTCTTAATTTAATTTAAATATACAGGCGTTACGCATCTTGTTATTACAAGCTGAAAAAGTATCTTCTGTGTAGTGCCTTTTTGCATATGCATATATATTTTTTTGAACGCAACTCTTTGTCACCTTTTCCAAAGGAAAACTGCTACGTTTTGGCAAAAATGTAGTCTTGGTAGAAACGAGGTCTTAGCTGCCTAGCTGCAGGGGGGAGCTGCAGGAGGTTAGGACCGAGACCTGGCTTGTTGCAATGCCAAGCAGACGAACTGGCTGCCAGCTCCTCTCACACCCCCTTCGCCCAGTTTTTTACGCCCCTTTCGAGCTGCCTTTTTGCATTCGTTTTTGAGATATGCAAACGAGGGCAGCGAGCGCCCAAAGGTATGCAATGCAAATCCGAATGCAGGCACTCCTGCTGCCTCTCGCTCTCCCCCTTTGCTCTGCTTTTGACACATGCAAAGCAGCAACACGCACGCACGCACACACGCACACACACACACATGAGGCACGCGCCGTGCTCCGCTTTATTGAGTGGCTGGCAACAGTGGCTGTTGCCGTTATTCGGACTCTTGCACTCCCCCTCATTCTGTGCCCGCTCTCCCCACCCTCCCCCACGAGGAGAAGCAGGGCAGCCACAACGCAAGGTGGCACTGAGCGAAAACGGCCCTTTGAATTCGTAGATTATAAAATAAATAAAACAAATTATTGGTTTTACATTCCAGAAAGTGGGTATTTCAGCCATTGTACTATTAAAAGCGCGTTTCAAAATGGGTTTTTGGATTTTTTATATGGGGTAACATCGTTAAAATGTTCAAAAATTCACAAATAATTAAAAATTTTAAATGAAAAAATTAATTTCAGTATGCAGATTTGTTAACCTAGTAAAAACTTAAATAGGAACGTTGTCCAAATTTGAATGTATCCATTTTTGGCTTAGTTATGAAGATTTTTCATATCAAACTTAAAGGGTATGCAAACTCCGGTTTCCCAAAGTTAGATTTCTTTCTTGTTTTATATTATTACAAATTTAAAATTGCAATAATAACCACGAGTATCTCGAATAACGTATTTCTACGTTTAAAAACAACCAAGTTATGGCAGTTGCCATATTATTTTCCTCTTTGTTTAAGATAATTTTATAATAGCTAGCATTTGCTATACAACTTTCTGTTTTAATCAAATTCTCGTAATTCAGATAATTAAAATATATGCCCCATTCACTATTCAAAAAGTTCATCCGGAAACTGTAAAAACTTAGAGACTGGTATGCATACAAACGGATAAACTGACGAACTTACTTACGGGAAGACGGACATGACTAGATCGACTTGGCTGTTGATAAAATACAAAGCTGTCTTAGAATAAAAAATCTATACAAGATCGGCAGCAAATATATTTTGTAAAACGTGATTTGAGCTCAGAAAATCGGACAAAAAATCTATTTTATATAAATATCTTTAATATAATTATAGCTTGTTTCAAGCTTATTTCTCTCAGTGCTCCTTGTGGCCACTAACTCGTAACGGGCAGATGCTATCCTGCTGGATCTCGGGGGCTCGACTCGGCTTGGGCGGGATTTGTAATTGATTCTGCAACCGAGTTGGCAACATGGCCATTGACAATGCCAGCCAATTCAGCTCAGATTCGTGATGCGGGGAAAGGGGAACGGGAATGAGGAATGAGGAATGAGGAAGCGGGAAACCATTTTGGAGATGCGGGCACTTGAAAAACAATGATTATGATGTTGATGATGCGGCAACGGTGGCGCGGCCATGGGCTCTTTGTTATCTTTTTGTGTGAAATTCTGTGAGTTTCTTTTTGGTTCTTTTGGTTTTTTGTTTGTGAATTTAAAAAATTCCCCTCATGCAGGCAGGTGGAACAATGGCCGAGAAGTGAGTTAATGACTACGGCATGGCACACATCAAGAGAGAGGAAAAGTGAGGAAGGTGGAAGATGGCAGCGAGTAATCAATGGATAAAGGAGCAGAGACAAAGAGAGAGCTAAGGGTGCAGGTGCGGATGGGATGCGGATGCGGATGAACTGATGCTGAGATGCACTTGATATAGTCTCTGGACTCTGTTCGTGAAATGCGGACCAGTCACTCGATCCGCGCTTGGCTGCAAGCCATGTAGAACCAGGATCATGGCCAGGATCAGGACCAGAAACCGAAACCGAATTCAGGAAGAAACGAGAAAGAGCAGAGAAACGTTCGTACACACATTACACAACAACACGCAAACTCACTAAGCCTATGTATTGGACTAAATCTGACCAGGCTGACGGCATGGTCCTGCATGTCATAGTTCCGCCTCCTGTCCCGCTCCCGGGCCAGCTTGGCCCGCCGTCTCAAGCAGCAGATCACGATCAAAGCCAGGATGGGGAAGCCGAAGATGCAGGACACGATCGGGATAACGATCGATTCGGGTGAAACTGTAAAACACAGAGAGGGAGATAAAGATAGTTAGATGCAATTGATTTACTGATTATTAATAATAATATAATGAATATGCTGTCTTTAAATTGGGTAAATCCTAAGCTGTAATAGACTAGACAATCCCTTAAAAATATGCTTGAAATACATACAACTTTCTGTAATTATGTCTTAAAATTATTTTAAAAATATTTAAAGGAAAATCTACCTTATAAATCCTGCTAAAATTCCCCCCTCATTGTCCTTATCCCGTTCATATTTTACAACACGAAACCTCGCGTCATCTTATTTAATTACAACAATTAACTTGGTACCCAAGTAATCCTGTCTTTATCTCTGAACAATTTGTTGTGAAAAAGAGGTCAAAGGGCAAGAACTTATCTCCGACATATATCTACGTTTAAGTCAGCTGCCAGACAAGGACCTTTTCGAGGAGCAAACACACCTGACTTTATCTGAACTTAACCATCGCGAGGGCTTTAACCCAAATTTATGAACCTTTTCCTTGCGCCAAACGTGGTCTCATGCCTCCTCCCCCCATAGCTGCCACTTGACCTCGGCCAGCTGAATGCCTCCCCCTGGAAATGGTCCTGCCAAATGTTGCATGAATGTTAATCGCTCCCGAAGCGGCGCTCGCTCTCTGTCAACACCCGAGGGGAAACGGGGGAACTGGGAAACGGAACTGCGAACATATTTGCCTAATTGCTGCGGTCAGCCGCAGAAATGCCATCGTCAGTTTGTTGTTGTTGCCAAGATTATTATTTATTTATATGTTTATTTTATCACAATAATCGACATGGAGGGAGGAGGCGAGGAAGGGAGGAATGCCAGAGGGATGGCTCATAATTCCGGAGCTCATCTCCGGTTCATTTGCATGGCCTCAAATTCGGCCGAAAGTAGGCAACACTTATCTACAGAGGCAGGAGGCAGGAGCCAGGATAAAGAAGGATAAAGGGGTGCTCCACGATAAGGATGACGCGACGCGAAAGAGCACAAGGATGAGCACAGGCACGGGCACAGGCAGATGATACTGGGTTTGGGTGGGTTCATAGGCCAAATGGCTTTGGGGCGCATTCCGTTCGCGCCATTTGCATTTCCCTTCGTTCACGATTCGTTTGGCTTTTTAATTTCGGCGCTCTCAGTCATGAAGTCTGCCTCCAAGTCCTGCTCCCTCTTAACCCTCTTTAACAGTCAAGTCTTATCTTTAAAGAGCTTTAAATTTGAGATAAACTTTACTAAATATAACAAAAATGATTGATTCCTCTGCATTTCTGTTTTTTTATCAAGTATTTCTGATTGTTTACAAGACAGCAAACCCCGTTTTTATTGTGATCCCTTTGGGGGGTTAAGCCAGGAGCAGTTTCTCCAGCGAAACTGAAGATGGTTTGGTTTCAATTTGTCGTCGTTTTGCATATCTGGCCAGGCAGGATCTCCTGCGACCTTATTTACCATCCTTCTCGCCACATCCATTACAGAACCACCCACCACTGGTGGGATGGGATGCCACCTCCCATCGTCATAGTCGTTGTCGTTGTCGTCCTTGTGAAGCGGATGCCCTAATCTAAGCAACAAAAATCCATGGCCCAAATGTTGTTTGTCCAAAAAAGTGGCAAGAAGGAAACGACGAATCACAAACAGTGAGCCAGAGACAGGAGCCGAAGAGGACATACTCTAAAAGGCTTCACAGGGAATCGCAAATGAAGTCTAATTGAAGGTTTTGCATTTAAAAGTGAGGCCTTAAATCGAAAGTCTTTAGAATTAATTACTCTCAAATGGGTCAAATAAGTAGACAGATTTGATTAAAGATTGAATAAGCTAACCTTAAGGCTTTTTAGTATTATTTTTGTTTAAAATTTTGCTACTTAAACGAGTCCTTGTACTGCCAAGCTTAGTGATTATCCGGCGTCAGCAGTTGCAAAGTTATTTTCCTTGCTATCTGTGTGGAACCAGAGAACTCAATGGTGCTCCTGCTTGGCTTGGATCCTGGAGCACTTGACGTTCGCCTGGCGTTATTCGATTAAATCCGAATTCGATCGGGGGGCGAGCAGTCACCAAATATTTTCTCTGGCTTTATCAGGGCCTCAGCTGGGTTTACTTAACTTTTCTTCGCTTCTTTTTTTTTTGAGGAGCAGCTGTGGCAGAGCACCAGCGGGACGCAGCAAGGACCTCCAACCCTTGAGAGGCGGCGCCACTGAATCCAATTAACGCCTTCAAAGTGACAGTTCAAATTTACACAAATTGATGGCACAAGGCAGAGGCAGGGAGTCACCGTAGTCGGTCCAGAGTCCAGAGTCCTTGCTGGGCATTAGTTTGTGAGGAGGAAACGCAGGAGGAGGAGCAGGAGCTGGAGGAGCAGCATCTGGAGGAGCCCTCCGATGCCGCCATTCAAGCTGACTCATCAGGCATCGTTTGATGCTTGGAAATATTCAATAAATACAATAAAAATAATGCCCCCATGCCCCGGCTCCCCCCCCCTCGGCTCAGACAGACGCGATGCCTTTGAATGGGAATTGAATGTTTGCATATTTGACGTCGACGGTGGAATGCGCTACAAAGGCATCGCAGCAGCAGCAGCAACAGAGGCTGAGGCAGGGGCGGGGCAGCAACAGCCACAAAGCCCATTGCCACAAGAGGCAATATACATATGTATGTATGTACATACAACTGAGCGCAGTTCAGTTCAATAAATGTACATATAATTTACATATATGTCAGTATGTACACAGAAACAAATATTTATTACATTTTTAAATCGTATTCTTTAAAGTATATTTCACAAAGTGTTTAGTTTGGTTTAGTTTAGTTTAGAAAGTTATCAGAGATTCGTTTCTTCTGTCAAAGTTTATAAGTTATATGAGAAAACTAATGTCCATTTGAAAATAAGTTTATAAAAGGATATTTTTGGTATATTTATGAGCTATAAACTTGATTACTGAATAAATCATTTGACTATGATTGTATTTAAGCATATTTTAAAGATATTCATTAGTTAGCAACTTAGCAACTTCAATAATTCTGGTGGATATTATATATTTATTCTAAATATATCCATTTGATAAGGAGTATATTTAAAGGAATATATGTAGAAATATAGAGAGTTTTTAAAAGGATATTTAAGGAATGTTAATAAGCTAAAAGCTTATTTTCTGTGTCAATTGAATATTGGTAAAAATATTCATTTCACAAAAAAACTTTTAAACATAATATATTAATGGGTTATCAGCTTAAATAATGCTGTTTAAGTAGTTAATCGATTGATTTTAAAAATAAATAAACAATACTTGAAATAATAATAATAAATTAATGAGTAAATAAAATTAAGGAGTAAATTAAAAGTTACCTAATGTATTTTCAAAAGATACAAATATCGAAGTTTGATAATCGATAAAGAAAGTTAAAAGAAAAGCAAGCTCTAAAAAACTTACGATAATG
The DNA here is from genome assembly GCA_008042575.1 of Drosophila watanabei. Taxonomy (NCBI): domain Eukaryota; kingdom Metazoa; phylum Arthropoda; class Insecta; order Diptera; family Drosophilidae; genus Drosophila; species Drosophila watanabei. The sequence continues at coordinate 53,084 of VNJS01004861.1, forward strand.
TATATTTATTGCGAGTTTGACATTAGAAAATAATGAAGTTTGAAAGAAGAACTTTTGATAATTCACAGAAGTATCAAGTACGAAATAAGTAAAGAAATATCAATATTTACAGTTAAAAATTATAATAAAAATGATCGATTAAAGCTAAAGATGAAAGATTTGATAATCTATGGTGGTTTTGAGTTCAAAGTTATTGAAGGAATTTGCAAAAATCAACATTAGTTCAAGCTTTAAATTAACTTTTTGCCTTATTTCGATGGCTCTCCTTTTCTAACACCTGTTATCGATAAAGATTGATCAGTACTATTTAGCATTACTATTAACCTTGCAGTTTGTGAATTTTCTTGCCGTGTTCCCAACGAGCTTTAGGCATTTCTACTGCAGACTCCTCCTTCGTAGCCCAAAGTGACTTCTCCAGTTCGAAATATTCCCATCAAAGTCAGCTCTGGGCTTGATTGCGGTCCAACTGGAGGCGACTTAAGGATGACAGGGCGGCATGGGCATGGGCATGGGCGTGGGCGTGGGCTCCGGCTGATGGACTTTGAAGTCCTTGGCTGGATGCCTAAGTTGCCGGAACAACCGCAGGCAGGCATTTTGCAGTCAGTGCTCCCGACAGAAGAAATAGTTGGCGTTAGAGCCTCAAAGTTTTAGTTTCAGTTTAGCTTCTGGGCTTTCCAATCGGAACAAAGTTCTCAATTCCTTCCGAACAAATCCTACAAATCCAAGATCAAACTAAGATCTCGCTTAAGAAAGTTACAAAACCTGAACTATATATATTTGTTTTTAAGAGAGACTCTTCCTTGTTCCCTGCTCCTTGTCCAGTGGAGAGTCCCCTTTTTCAGGGTATCGAACTGGCGGAAAATCGAGTGTTCCGCTAAGTAGAATGCATTGTTAACTTATCAATGGAGCTGAAGGACATCGCATTCCTGTTACACCATTTTATCGGATGAATTTACGCACTTTTTGTTCGCTGGAAGGGAGGAGGAGCAGGAGCAGGAGAAGCTCTCTGTAATGGCCAAGTGTTTTCCTTTTTCCTCTTCTCCTTGTTGTATTCCATTCCTCCTTCTTTTTTTTTTTTGTTTGCTTGACATCCCTGCCGAAAAGTTCTCTGTTGTGTTGAGCAAAGGAGGAGGCGGAGACCACGCCCACAGGCCATTCAGGGCGCTGACATTGATGTCGATGCCGGGAGATACAAGCGATTGGAGTGGTAGCTGCCAGGACTCTCAGTCTGACTCTGGCTCGGCAGGATGAGCCGACAATGTTGTCGTCAAGTTTTTTTCGATGGAGGAGGGGACAAGGAGGATGGGTACACGGGTATCCTTAATAAAGACGACAGTCCCGCAGCCTTTAAGGCTCTAATTTGTAAGAGGCTTGGGGCTACCCTGCCACTCTGGCGTCAGCTGTGGAAGGACCTTCTTTCCCCCACTCGATTCCTGCCAAAACTGACAGGCAACACTTGCCTCGAACAATCAACAGCTACAGTCGAGTGCGACTCTTTGCAATTACTGCGACTTAGACTTGTCTAATTGCTGAGCAGGACGAGAAGGTTCTGCCGGAGCAACTTTCCGGATTGGCCTAAGCCCGGGGCCCCTCCAAACTTTGCCCTGCCTGGGAAACTATAAAAAATAAGTTGACGCGACAGCTGGAAGCAGGGAGTCGGTGAGGATAATGAGGACTCGCGGGTGTCAGCTCATGCAAATTAATGCCGGCAACGAGGCAAACTAATTGCGAGATGGAATTGGAGGAGTTGGAGATGTGGGACTTGCGAGTTCTGGGTATCCGGAGATCCCGGCCTGGCACGCGACCCCGACTGACTGCACTGATTTGATTATTGACAGTCCGGAGTCGGAGTTTCATTTATCCTGCTAAAGCGCTCTCTAATTAACTTAAGACCATTAGGGGGAAGTCCCTTCTGCCAGTTAGGGGGTTCAATGGTGATATATCCCTTTTTTCAGACCCAATGCTGTTTGAATTATTATTTATTTACTACGTAATTCGTAAATAAATCCACTTAGCTGCACATTTATCCCCTTTAGCCGCATAAATTTAGTTGAATTAAGCCATTTAGCTTGTCAAATGAACATTCGCGGCATTCAATGAATTTTTAATGCTTGAAATTAATTGAAAATTTCTTTGATAAATTGGCAATTTATTACGGCAAGTGCTTCGGTTTTGATTTTATTAATAAATTAATTAAATTGCAGGCAATAAGGTGATGCTTACTAATAAGAGCATCAGGGTTTAACTAGATTAGTTAAATAGCATTATTTTGTATACAAAAACCTCGTAAAATTTAAAAGTTTTCTTTGGGAAATAATCTTTGTTTAGAATTTAAAAAGTAAATGAATTTTTAATTGCCGTAATCTGCCTTTTTTTAAACCAAATTAATTTAGTTTATTGGCCGTTCCCACTTAAGCATTTAAATATATTTACTTTTAAGGAAAATATAATATACTGAGTTATGAAAAAAAATCCCTCTGAGTTTATTTGAGTGCATAAATTATCGACATATTGATACTTAATCCATATTTAATGCGAAAGCGATAAATAAATCAATCTTTGAACGATAAGTTATAAATCAATTTTATAGTTAATATATCATTTAATTAGTAATTGAAAAAATAAGTACATACTTTTGATTTCTTGTAATTTTGTGATAAAATCGATTAATTAACATTAAAAGCGATATATTGTTTCATATTTAAGTCCCTTAATATTTATTTACAAAAAGTTTATAGCATTTTATATATCTTACATAAAGTGTTGTAAACTTTTGTGTAAATAAATATAACAATAAATTATTATTAAACGTAACATTTGTGTTGATTTAATAAATCTCCCAATTTAAATAATTATTTAAAAATGTCGTTAAATCAATATTACTTGGGACCAGCATAATTTTTCTAATATTTTTAAGAATGTGAATATATTTAAAGCCATATTTATTAATATATATTTGATCGTATTTTACTGTTCGTATCGATATATAAATATTCCTAGGTAACTGAAGCGCTTTAAATCCGTAACAAAAATAACTTAACTTTGACTACAACTCACCCGTTGGGTAGACAACGATAGTCGTTGGGCGATTCTTGCCGCCGGTGGCCGCTATAAAGGTGGCCACCGTCTGGGCCTGGAAGGTGGCCGCCATGCTGCTGGTGGCGGGCAGCGTTGGGAGCGTGGTGACGGCGCTGCTCAGCACGGAGCTGGCCGCCGTGGTCGAGGACTCGATGAAACCGCTAAGATTGCCCGCGGGCATGGCCCCGAAGGCGCTATAGACGACGTCCGTGCTGTGCTCCGAGAGGGGACTGCCGCTGCCGCCGACGGCGCTGGTGGCGGTGGCGTTGCCTAAAAGCGACGACGTTGTCGTTGGCAACGGGTCGAGCAGGCTCGGCGGCATGCCTTCCGGCGTGGTTGTTGTTGTCATCGTCGTGAGGGTGGTGGTGGGGCCACGGGTCGGATGATCGATGCGCTGGCCATGGGCCACGTCCGCGGCGTCTAGGGCCTGGAGCAAGAGGGCGGGCAGGGGCGGCAGGGAGAGGGACACGGGCAGAGCGGGCACGTGCTGGGCGAGGGCGCGGGTGGTGGCCTGCAGCAGCTTGGTTGTTAGATTACCGCCAGGAGTGGGAGCTTTGCTGGGCTCCAGCTGCTGCTCCTGCTGCTGCTGCTGCTGCTCATGCTCCTGTTCCTGGTCGTGCTCCTGGTCCGCACTCCCTGCGGATTGGTTGGTAATGATGGTTGCTGCTGCTGCTCCTGCTCCTGTTGCGGTCATATTGTTTAATAATTTTGCAGCATAATCGTAAATTCCAATGAGCATTTGCTAGTCCCTCCTCTGGTGCGTGCGAGCGTGCGTGTCCTGTGCCTCCTCCCGGACTCCGTACTCCGGACTCCACTCGGCTGTCTGCAAGAGAAGTGTTTGCTAAATGTTTGTCCTGAAAGCCGCGCTCGTCCCTGTCAGGACCCCGACAGCCTGCCTGCCGGCCTGCCTGTCTGCTAATTGCTTTAATGAATCACTTTGCCGGCCGTCGAGTGTGTGTGCGAGTGCGTGTGTGCGGGGTGTGTGTGCGGCGAGTGCGGACTCTGCTGTGTGTGAAAGTTTGACCAACCACAATTGATTGCCAAGCGTGACCCTAATGAAGCCTTCGCGCCTGCCTCAATTCCGTTGGGGATTCCGCCAGGATTTCATTGTGGCAAATCTCTGTGGCCTATATCCTTTAAAGGGAACACTGAAAGCTACGGAATGCAGAGTTTCAAAACATAAATCTAAATAATTTCGTTATGTGTAGGTATCCACTTTCCTAATTACCATTCGGGGCGCAACTTTTTTAATTAAATGCGCATTTCGCGCTTTGATTTATTTGCCGCCACTTTTCTCCTGGCAAGTTGTTATTTCTTACTGAAATAATGTCATGTCCTTGCCCAAGTTGGCGACGCTAATTGTTATCAGTCTCCGGAGAGAGATGGAAGTCCTTAGGAGCCCTAAGAGTTTAAACTTTGGACGGAGAGAGTGGAGGTGGAGGTTTTGCAGGAGGAGAAATGGTTGGTTCTGTGTTTAAAAACATGACTCAAAATGATGTAAGCTCTCTGCCTGCTTCGCTCGAAAACCCTAAACTTGACCAGCTCTTGACCTCGTCAACCCAAAACCCAAACCCAAACCCAAACCCACTCCAGCTCCCACTCCCCATACCAATACCAATCCCAATCCCAAATCCCCACACTTGTTGGCCACGCAAGAGAGCAAACAGTGAAGCGGATGGCCAGCCCTCAGGCCCGCCCCCGGCCACTGGGCCATCAAGTGAGCAATCCAGAGAAGCTCCCAGGCTCCAATGGCACTTGAAACCGAAGCTCCGGAGATAGCACAGCGATTGGGGGAAGAGGCAAACGGATGCGGATGAGGATTGAGATGGCGATGGGGATGGGGAGAAGGACACTTTGGCGACAACAGGCCATAAAAATATGTTAACTATTGCATGGAGGGATGTCGTGGACTAGCTTCATTACGGCAAATCGAATTGAATCGAAGTGAAGTGCCATTCTACTTCTATTTCCACATCCTCATCCCCATCCTCATCCAGAGCCTCATCCCACTCCTGCTCCTAGCTGTGCGGCCACCAGGGAGCACAATTATATGGGCCAGCACGATTCCTGCTTTTTGCAGAGGGAAAAACTGGATATAGCAAAATTATAGGATACAAAACTAATCCTTAAGCTCTGTCAAAATAAAAGCTGTAGTTTCTATACATTTATATTGAAATCTATGTTTTGAACTTTAAAATTATAAGCCTCAAGTTTAAATGTTAGTAAGGTCTAAAAGCTATTACTTTAATATAAGCAGAAAAGGATGATTTGAATATTATATTTTATATAATCTTCTTATAAATTCAACATATTTGCAGGGAACTATAATTCTAATTGGAAGCATGAAATTCAGTGAAGAAGTCATTTACGACCCTATAAAGCCGAGTCGATCTAGCCAAGTTTGGAAAATTTACCGAATTTTTTCAAAATTTGATAAGGGGTTACATCATCCAAATTCTCAAAAGTGCATAAAAAATTTAATGCAGATTTTTTAACTTACTAAAAACTACCATAGAAAAGCTTTCCAAGTTAAAATTAATGAATTTTTGGCTTAGTTATGATCGATCTTCAGGCAAGGGTATATAAACTTCGGCTTACCGAGTTAGCATCCTTTTTTGTTTTACTTGATTTTAAATTGTCATTTCTAATAAACTTTTCAAAGATTAATACAATTACAAAATCTAGTGCCTCAAAATGTGTGCAACACAATTTCATTCTGTACTTTTTCTTCGATAAACTTTACGACAATTTGGTGTTACTTAAAGTTTAAAAAATATTATGTTCTAAGTAGAAACATAGCAAAGGTTTTTTCAACACTCTAGGTTCTTATTGAAATTTAATGAATTTCTATATTTCAATCAATTAGATAAGCATTAAAATAAGTTTAAATATTTAACTAGCGAAAACAATATTTATATAAAATTTAGCATTTTAATTTTCGTTTTCATTAATTTATAAAATCAAACTGGCAATCCAAAAACTCTCTTAATTTAACCTCTTTATATGTTGGTCCCAAAAAAAACCTTTCAAAACTATTTTTCCTATTTAAGATATTTTTTCCTGCAAATGCTAAGTACTTTTCCCCATTATTTTCGCGCAGTGTGCGGATCACAGTCGAAAAACTAAAACGCGGCGCGGAATAAAACTGGGACTGGGAGCTGGTAATGGTCACTGGTTAATGGTTTATGGTCCTGGCTGCTGGTCCTGTCACTGGGAGTGCTCTGGGTGTGTCGACAGGAAGCACGTCCTTCGGCGCGCCGCACGGACAGCGTCATGTGTCGATGATGCCCATTCAAATGTGAAGCGTCCTTTGGCACTCTTGTTTTTTGTGTGAATAATGGCACAGTCAAAAGTGATATTTGTTTATATAGAGAGTGAGAGAGAGATAGCACACACAAAAAGAAAGAGAAAAAAATAAAATGCACCCGCACACACAGACACACACACTAAATAAGCAACCGTTGGAAAAGATCGCGCGCGAGAAAGCGTAACATACACTTTACGTCGTTTCTCGTACGTCGCCTTACGTACTCGCGCGATGAGTTTTCCCTCTAAGAAAATGGTTTTTCCGTTTTCCGCGGCGACGTCGTTGTGACGCCAGCGTCGCTTTCGGCGCGCTTTTATAGGCCGCCAGTCCAATGGGAAATTCCCTTAAAGAGAAAATGTACCTGGAAGCGAGGGGAAAATTGCTCTTTGGCCTGGAAGCACAAACGGAATTCGTTATTTATTATTGTGCGCGGCGGAAAGCAAACAAGTTTCGGGGAGGAAAATGCCATTGTTGTTAAGCTTTCAGTTTTCAGTTTTGCAGTTTTCTGTGTTCAGTTTTCAGCATTCAGGATTCAGGTTTCCGGGCAAACTGCCTAATGTATTCAGATTGTCCACTGGCAAGCCACAAGCCACCAGAGAGGAGTTCCCCTGCCCGCCATTGTTTAGTTTTAAATAAATAACGGAAAACAGGGAATAGCAGTACTTTCTATGGAATATTTCAGGTGGAATTTACGGGAAGAAAGTGAGAAGAGTTAGTTCTTTAGGAGTTTGTGGAACTTTCCTTAATATCAACTAAATAAATTAACTAATAACTAATGTCCTTGCAAGTTGTTATTCATTTAGTCAAAAGTTAGGAACGCAGTGAAGGAGTCAATTGCGACCATATAAGGCATTGTATTCCTAATCAGCATAAACAGCCGAGTTAATTAAGCCATGTTTGGACATACAACAAATTTTACCCAATTTTTTTTTAAATTTTATAAGGGTTTACATCGTCAAAATTCTAAACAAAAATCAACAAATTTTAAAATTTAGCCCAGAAAAGCTTTCCGAGTTGAAATTCAAGAATTTTTGGCATAGTTATGATATTTGAAAAACTTTCATATTTTAGTAAATTTTAGTAAATCCTTGCAAGGCATTATAATTTTAGCTGAAAGCTTGCCTTGCTTAATTATAAAACTATAATATTATTCACACATAAAATCTCTAAAAGAACTCTCAGCTTATCACTTTAAATTTCCCACAACTTTTCCTCCAAATTGAGTTGGTAAATTCCATGCTCCTGTTATTTTTCCATATTACGATTGTTCCTATGGCCAGTCCCTACGTTTCATAACCATTTATTTGGTTGATAAATAAATAATTATTAATAATTAATTAAAATAAAAGAGACACAATAAACGTCTACTACAAAAAAAGGTAAATTACTTGAGAAACCAAGGAGAATCCCTTAAAGGTCACGGCTTCTGGATTATTTTATCCAAAAGTGAGTCTGTCCATTGGGGGTCAAGTTGTGGTCTATTTTCGGCAGATTTCAGTTCACACTCTGTTCGCGATGCGAACCAAATGGCCATAAAAATACGTGCCACTCGATGGATTTGCGTCCGCGTCCGCGTCCGAGGTCCACATGGAAACAATTCGAAGCGGAGCAGAGTGGAGAGGAGCTCCTCCTCCTCCTCCTCCAGCTAAACAAATACGGGCGAAAAATACCGGAAAGAGCGGCAGACTAAATTCAATTCCATTATGCAGCCGTGTGGCTGCCTCATGTGACTGATGTTTGTGTGTGGCCTCGTCCTCGTTCGCTCCACCTGGATCTCTGTACATCTGCATCTCTGTATCTCTGCTTCTGGCGTGATTAAAACATTGAATTTAATGAGCCCGAAATGCTCACAGCCCGCACGAGAACTGCAGATACTCTTGCTGATGCCCAGCTGGCCCCACACTTCCATTGCTTCTTTGTCCATCTTCCGCCTCAGGAATTGCAGAGAGGGAACAAAGGAATAAATACCAGAGGAGAAACGAAGCCTGGATTGTGACTATATTAAGGATTGCAAATATTGTCCTTCCTTTATTTATTTTTCAACTTCATTTGCCGAACTATAATACGGCTTTATTTAGCTTATATTCCTTGGGAAAGATAGTTTTATACACTGAATAACTATTATAACTCAAACATCATAAAAGAATCCAAGTCGGAAGTGGAGATTGCCTCTCCCCAGTGGCCTGGATATCCCAAAGGAGCCATTTGGTGTGCTGCTCTGGCATTTATGACATTTTCCTTTGCATCTCCCATGGCGTTATCTCTGGGCCAACGCTGCGTATGAGCGATGCAAGTGAAGCGCATTCTCGATTTAAATGGTTTTTTGGGCAGGAAAGTGAAATGGAGGGATAATTGAAGCCAGTGTCCACCTCTCAGGCTCCATGCTGAATGCAATCAATTATAAATGAGACTCGGCTCTTCTCGCAGACAAAAACTCGGCTAATCAATGAGGACGCAAACACACAGGCGGCAGCTGCGTAATTTTACGAAATTTTACAAATTTAATTGCATTTGCTTATGCCTGGCGGCAAACAATTTCGCATTTCTATTTGTGCAATTTATTTGCTCTGCGATTGTGCCCTGCCACCAGCAACCAACTGCAGAGAGAATGCCAGTGACAGTCGTTTTAGGAGCTGCCTCTGTTTTCCTGTTTTCATATTTTCGGTATTTAAATAACCCGCATGGGGGACAGGCTCCTGGCTTAGTGGTCCTGGTCCTGGTCCTATTTCTGGTTCTGGTCCGGCAGCAGGCAATTCAATTTCCATAATCCTGGTGCAGCTTGCGGAGCTGAGAGCAGGTGCCATGTTTGGAGCCAAACAGGACTCCCACGCACTCGTAATCATTATTGAATTGTCAGCCTTTTGGTCAGCTTGGCTTTGATGAGGAGGCCGGGAGGAGGAGACCATGACATGGCAATGACGGGTTTACCCATTTGGCTTGTGAATAAACATTTAGAAATTTTAGAATTTGTTATTTCTTAAATGATTTTTGCCATTAGGAACAAGATTTATAAAATAATAAAACAAACAAATAAAATGGAATTGTAATTTCATCGCGTTTTCATTTAGGATTGCAGATTAATAGATAAAATAATAGATGTATGCAAATAAAAATTTTAATATTTTTATATACAATTACAATTAATCTCTTGTAAAAATGTAAAATAAATTAAATCATGGCTCGATGTTGCATATACCCAACATTGTCTTTATTATGCCACTAACTACCTTTATAAAAAACATTTAAATAATTACTTTATCATAAAACCAAGTTCAAACACTAAATAATGAAGGGGAAGAGAGTATTTAAGAAAATAACCAGCATTAAAAAATATTATTTAGTTTTTATGGAATAATTTTTTAAATGATTATACGCAACATCCCGTTGCTCCTATACCAGGACTCCCAGGACATTGAAATTTGTATACACTTGCAGGGTGTTATAATTTCGGTCGGTAGCAAAAAACTCAGTAAAGGAGTCATTTCCGACCATATAAAGCATATATATTCTTGATCAGCATCAACAGCCGAGTCGATCTAGCCATGTTTCTAATTGAAACTAACATAAATATAATAGAGAGAAAAGAATTTTATTTATTTTAAATACATATTTTTAATTGAAAATTAATATAAATAAATTACAAAAGTAAAAAAAAGCAAATGTTTTCCTGCTTTAAAACTTGTTTAACTTATCAAATCCGCGCTCTGTTTACAGTCTCAGATGTGTTCTTTACCAACACTGGGTTGCTGCACTGGCTAGGCATATATGGTGCTTGAAGTAACTGATTCCGAATTGCTGTTTGGATTGCGTCTGTGCTGTAAGTAAAGGCGGATAAAAAATACTGGGTGCTTGTACAAATAATTTATTGAAACTTTTGATTTTCAGTTTGATTCTTATGATATTAAACGCCACTACCTTCAGCTGACATGATGTTATTTGTTAGAAACTGTCTTAATATTAATAAAATTAATGATAATAACTAATAGAATTTTTAATCAATAAAGTATAGAAAAGGGGATCTGTTTACTTTATTAATTAAAAATTTTAAAATAAAATTATGGCTAAAAAGAAAGCTTATTTCAAGTCAAAACCTCACACAAGCAGGCTTACCTTTTCCCAGTCATTCAGCTAGCTGCCTGACAAGTAAGTACATTCCAGAGCTGAAGCAAAGCAGCTCTCTCATCCATAAACTAACCCATTAAAAAATCTAAATAGAAAACCTCACGAAATGGGCGACGAAGAGATTCCCGCCTTGGTGGTGGACAACGGATCGGGGACACTGAAGGCGGGCTTTGCCGGCGACGATGCACCGCGCGCATTGTTCCCGTCGATGATCGGTAGACCGCGCCACCAGGGCATGAATGTGGGTCTGGACCAGAAGGACACGTATGTGGGCGACGAGGCGCAGTTCAAGCGCAACGTGCTCTCGCTGCGCTACCCCATCGACCACGGGATCGTGTCCAACTGGGACGACATGGAGAAGATCTGGCACCACACCTTCTACAACGAGCTGCGCGTGGCCCCCGAGGACCACCCGGTGCTGCTGACCGAGGCCCCGCTCAACCCGAAGGAGAACCGCGAGAAGCTCACCCAGATCATGTTCGAGACCTTCAACACCCCGTCCATGTACCTGGCCATCCAGGCCGTGCTCTCGCTCTACGCCTCCGGCCTGACCACCGGCATCGTCCTGGACTCTGGCGACGGTGTCACCCACACGGTGCCCGTCTACGAGGGCTATGCCCTGCCCCACGCCATCCTGCGCCTGGATCTGGCCGGTCGCGACCTGACCGCACACCTGATGAAGATCCTGGCCGAGTGCGGCTTCGCTTCTTCCACCGTCACCGAGCGGGAGGTGGTGCGCGAGATCAAGGAGGACCTGTGCTACGTGGCCCTCGACTTTGAGCAGGAGATGGCCACCGCCGCCTCCGGGGTGGCCCTGGAGCAGTCGTTCGAGCTGCCCGACCAGCAGGTGATCACCATTGGCAGCGAGCGCTTCCAGTGCCCCGAGTGCCTCTTCCAGCCCTCGCTGCTGGGCATGGAGGCGTGCGGCATTCACGAGACCACCTACAACTCGATCATGAAGTGCGACGTCGACATCCGCAAGGACCTCTACGCCAACATCGTCCTCTCCGGCGGCAGCACCATGTTCCCCGGCATCGTCAATCGCATGCAGAACGAGATCACCGCCCTGGCCCCCTCCGCCGTCAAGATGAAGATCACAGCGCCGCCGGAGCGCAAGTACTCGGTGTGGATCGGTGGCTCCATTCTCGGCTCGATGTCCACATTCCGTCAGATGTGGATCACCAAGGAGGAGTACGACGAGTCCGGCCCCTCCATCGTCCATCGCAAGTGCTCCTAAGCCCAAGTTCTTTCTCTTCCAAGGCCCCACGGAGACTGGGTGAAGTACTGGGAGTACATCCATTCGTTTAAATTAGTTATTTTTACACAACTCTTGCACTTGCCAGCGTTCTAAATTAAATGCCCCGCACATTGGCATCAAACAATTGATGTTTCGAGTACTTCCATTGCCACAAGTGTGCGCCTGTTAATGTTAATAAAGCTATAGAAAAGTGAATTACTTTTATTAAATTTATATTAAGAATTAAATGCATTTTTTACACTGAAAATTGAAATTAATTGTGTTGAAATTTATACGTATACGTAATTTATAACAGTTTCGCTGATACAGTTTTCGCATATAAGAACATTATAAGAGAAATTTGCTTGGAAAAAGTCCTTTTTTAAAGGAACACAAGCGCCATCTGCTGTGTGTATTGCGAATGTGACTTAAGCTCAACTATAAGCCACAATTCATAAAGAATAAATTACAACACGAATATCTCAATATAAAAGTTTAGAAGTTTAATTTACTTGAACTTTTTAGGTATGCGTAATTTTTAACCGTTTCGCTGATACATTTGCAGTTTTAGCATATAAGAATATTATACGAGAATTTGGTTACGAAAAAGTCCTCTTATAAAGGAACTCATTTTACAAGCGCCATCTGTTGTCTAAATTGCGAATGTGACTTGAGCACATCCAGAAGCTGTATTTTGAATAAAAGAATTTCCTACTAGATTTTCTTAATATAAAAAGCTTAGAAGGTCACATGAAAAAGCCTTAAATTAATACAAATAAATGATTTATTGTTTTGCGCATAGGAGAACATTATAAGATAAAGTTGCTAGAATAAAACTCTCTCACAAAGGACTAATTTTTTAAACGCCATCTATGTTATTTTTTCAAGTTTTTACACATTAGAACATTAAAAGAAAATTATTAAAGAATTTCCTCGAAAATATCCTCAAACAGGGAACTAAGTTTGCAAGCGCCACCTACCGGGAAAACCAACTAGCGTTGCCGGACGGTTTATTCACGAGCCCGGGCGTTGCCAGACTTATGAGTCTCGAGCCAGGGCGTTGCCAGACTTTTTAGTTTTCAGTGATGAGCTTAAAAATGGAAAGTCGCTAGATGTAGCGGGAAAATAGCTAAAGTAAGAAATCTGGGCACACTAAATCGCTCAGCATCCAGTGCTGCCCATTTTTTAGCGATGAGCGACCAGTGCTGCCCATTTAATTGCGATGAGCGACCAGTGCTGCCCATTTTTTAGCGATGAGCGACCAGTGCTGCCAGACTTTGCGAGTTTCAGCAACCAAAGTTGCCAGACTGTTGCCCAAAACTGCTACCACCAGATCTAGCGGGCAAATAGCCAAACTATCAGAGCTGTCAACAACCCTATTTTTGGTTTTTGGTTTTGGTTTTTGGTTTTTCTGCGACACGCAGGAGCAATGGCAACGATTTTCTTCGCCGAGCCCGAACTGGTGGTCGGCCATGGCCGCAGGGTGCTGTTCGTGAACCCCGACGACCTGCAGATTTTCAAGGAGATCGAGCTGCCGCCCGACCTGGTCACGTGCGGCCTCAAGGCCCCCGAGCCCGGATCCTGTCCAGCCACTGGGCCCGGCCCCGGGCAGGAGCAACAGCCTGCTGCCGCTGCAGCTGACGAAGGTGCTGTTGCTGTTGCTGCCGCTGCTGGCAAGCAGCAGGAAGCAACAGCCTCGGGATCGGCATCGGGATCGGGATCGGCGGCCGAGGTGGCGGTGCAGAATGTGAGCTACTCGCCGGACGGACAGCTGCTGGCCGTGACCACGTCCGGCGCGCAGAAGGCCCTGCTGCTCTACCGCGCCCGCCCGGAGCACGCCCGCCTGCTGTCCGCCCGGCCGCTGGCCCGCGCCGCCAGCGCGCTGCGCTTCTGCAGCGACAGCAGCTCCGTGCTGGTCACGGACAAGACGGGCGACTGCTACCAGTACGACTGCGTGGAGGTGGAGGCCGCTCCGCGCCTCCTGCTCGGCCACCTGAGCGTGGTGTACGACATCCTGTGGTCCGAGGACCAGCAGCACATCATTACCTGCGACCGGGACGACAAGATACGCGTCACCAACTATCCCGCCACCTTCGACATACACAGCTACTGCCTCGGCCACCGGGAGTTCGTGTCGGGGCTGGCGCTGCTCACCGACCGGCACATCGCCTCCGCCTCCGGTGACAAGACGCTGCGCATCTGGAACTTCATCGAGGGTAAGGAGCTGCTGGTGCACGAGCTGCCGGCGCCGGCGGTGCGGATGCAGGTGCGCGAACTGGAGGCGGACAAGGTCTTCCAGGCGGCGGTGCTGCTGTACGACCATGTGGACGCCCTGGCCCTGTACCGTCTGGAGCGGAGCGGCCGGGAGAGCTGGGCGATCAAGGCCACGCAGCTGGTGCGCGCGGAGGCGGGTGCCTGGAACATTTGCAACTTTACTTTAACCGCCAACCGGATCTATGTGACGGGGGCGGAGAACGAGCGGCTGGCGCTGCGGGTGTACGACAGCGCCACTGGCCAGCGGTCCGGCGGCGTGCCCGAGGGCTGGCTGAAGATGGTGCTGGAGGGACTGCACGCCCTGCCGGACGCCGACGGCAACTGCGTGCCCTTCCAGCCCGAGGACCTGTCCGTCTGGTTCAAGAAGCGGTTCGACAACGTCAGCGACTATCTGGAGCGCAAGAAGCGGCGCATCGAGGAGCAGCAGCAGCAGCAGCAGAAGAGCAACTAAGCCCCGAGCCCGAACCCAAATGAAGTAACCAAACCCGTATCTTTACATAGCATTTAATATTAGCATATGGAGAAGAGCAACGGACTATGTATGACAGGCCTGTTTCGTGGACATAATATATATATCTGTATATGTGTGTAAATCCTTCGGGGCTAACTCTACGGGTGGGGAGTCGGTTCCTCTAGACTGGCTTGTAGTCCAGCTTGCTCTCCAGCTTCTTGTTGTCCGACACCTTGCGCACGGCCTTCATGAAGTCCTCCTGGATCACATACTCCCGTTCGGCGCTGCAAGAGGGGAATATATTGTTAGAAGGCGCTGCTGACGAGGACCGACTTGCTGCGCACTCACCGGATGGCAAAGAGACCAGCCTCCGTGCACACATTCCGCAGATCAGCGCCGTTGAAGTTGTCCGAGAGCTTCACAATGGCCTCGTAGTCGATCTCGCCGTGCTTGGCGATCTTCAGGGCGTGAATCTTGAGGATTTCCAGTCTGAAAGATATTTGTTTAGCACGTTAATGGGGCACTTTTCCATTGTTTAAACAAAAATGTAGCTTCTAAGCAACATTCTTCGCTTTCTGACTCATCTTCTGTGTGCTGCTCCTCCCCATTAGATAAGGAGTAAGTCCACAGAAGCTATATAATTAGCCTGGCTTTTGGCCAGATATCTAATCGAAGCGAAGGGAGACCTGCACTGTCGCATAAATCACGGTTGTCGCAGGCGATCCATCTACTTGGAAGGCAGATAAGAGGCAAGGAGACTGTTTGCAGCCACTCACCTGGCCTGCTCGTTGGGCAGCGGGATCTCGATCTTGCGGTCCAGGCGACCGGGACGCAGCAGAGCGGGATCCAGGGTATCCGGCCGATTGGTGGCCATGATCATCTTGACCTGGCCAAGCGAGTCGAAGCCGTCCATCTGGTTGAGCAGCTCCATCAGCGTGCGCTGGATCTCGCGATCCGCCGAGGTGCCCTCGGAGAAGCGCCGTCCGCCGATGGCGTCGATCTCGTCCATGAAGATGATGCAGGGCTGGTGGTCGCGGGCGTAGTTGAACATCTCGCGAATGAGGCGGGCGCTCTCGCCGATGTACTTGTCCACGATGGCCGAGGAGACGACCTTGAGGAAGTTGGCGTCCAGCTGCGAGGCCACGGCGCGGGCCAGAAGAGTCTTGCCCGTGCCCGGGGGTCCGTACAGCAGGCAGCCCTTGGGCGGCGTGATGCCGACGCGCAGGAAGAGCTCCGGGTTGAGGAGCGGCAGCTCGATCACCTCGCGCAGCTCGCGAATCTGCTCGGTGAGGCCGCCGATGGCCGAGTAGGTGACATCGCCGGGGTCCTCGTGCGACATGTTGTACACCAGCGGGTCCACCTCGCGCGGCAGATACCGCATAATGGTCAGCGTGGTCATGTCGAGGGCCACACGGGTGCCCGACTTCAGCTTCGCCTTGTCCAGCTGCCGGCGGCATCCCACCACGTACCGGGGCCCGTTGGTGGCCTTCACGATGACTGCAAGACAAAGGAAGCACGTTAAACACATACGTATCACCTTATGGGAAGCGGAGTCTCACATTTGTCCTCGGTGAGCTGCTTCAGGACCTCGCCTACGATCTGGCCCACGCTCTGCAGCGCCTTCAGGTCGTTCTCCGACTTGTCGTACAGCTTGGTCAGCTCCTTGATCTCCTCGCGCTCTGAAATACGCAAAAAACTGTGAGGTTTTGCCAACAAACCAACGGGCCGGCGACAGAGAACGTACTTTCTTTAAGGCGGCCCTCGATCTCCTTGTGCTCCAGCAGCTTCTTTCTGTAGTCGGAGAAGGCTTTCACCCTCATGTTGTCGGGCAGTGGCGTGGCGGTCACGGTCATCTTGGGAACTTCTCTTAAACTCTCTGTGGGTAACGCTTAAAAAATCAACAAAATTCTCTGGACAAATTTTTCGTGAATTGCAGTTTTGCGTTTTAGTGTGACCAGGCCCAGGGTATGCCAGCTGCCTCGATAAACTTATTGCGCAGGGGCACACTCAACCAGCGATAGTTTAATCGATTAATGTACATATCGAATAATACATAGGAATAAGCGCAGACTCCAACCCCCTTTCAAGCGGCGGGAACATGTTGGTTATTTGAAATTTTAATTCAAATTTGGCCGTTAAATAAATATATTTTATTGCTTCATTCGTTGTTGTAATTGTTGTTGGTGTAAACGAATTGTTATAGTTGTTGTAGGCAAAAATATAAGCTTCAATCTGTCCATTTTCAGTACAAATAAATAAATTTTTATATTTCAGCACCAGTTGAACAGAAAGAGCAGCAGAGCGACGGGGATCTATTATAAACTGTTATAAAAACACCCGATTTTCAAACTTGCCCAAGGTCTGGAAATAAGGGCAGACTCCAACCACTTGCCACGGCGGAAATTTGTTATTTTTTCGTTATTTTTTAATTCGAAATTAAATTAGCGGTTAAATTAATAAACTTGCTGTTGCACAAATTGTTGTTACTAACTCGGGTATTTTATTATAGTTCATAATAGATGTCCCTCACTCTGCTGCCCTTTCTGTTCACCGGGTGCAAAAAGTCCAGAAATTGATGAAAATGGCAAGGTTAAGGCCTTTCTTTTGCCTAGCACAACTACAACAATTCGTTTACAGCAACAACAATTAAAACAACAATAAATTAAATAATAAAATAAAGTAATGTAACGGCCGAATTTGAAATTGAAATAAATACAAAGACATGTGTATGTATGTGCAAGATTCAGTCTCGGGAAAGCTCTCCAAAATTTATTCGGCTTGGATTTGTCTCGGTTTCACGGCTGCTCTCGCAAGGTCAAATCAATTGGATGCGCCTCGCTCCCCCGAGACTCGGTGAGGTGGTTCCCCACCACAATCCCAATGCTAGAGCTACACTTGCAGAAAATGTTGCCGAAAATGTATACTTTATTCAATGCCAACGGCTCTCTTCTAGCACATAACAATGTATTTTGTTTATTTTTAGATTATTACATTACAGCTTTGTCTTAAAATTGTTAACTAAATAAATAGATATTTGCCGCTTAGGCAAATCATCAATCAATCGTTGTACAACCCAGCGATGATTTATGGAGCTGCTGACGACGACTACTGCACAAATCCCTCAATACGGACTCGCTTTTTCGGTTGATTGATCGGATCGCTGGATGGGTTTCGGAAGAGGCAACCCACCGAGATCCATACGCTTTAGTTTAAATCACGTACAATTGGCCATGGAAAGGATTAGGTGGTGCAGGTGATTTTTCAAAAATAGAAACAAATGAAAAGATATAGAGATGAGATGCTGAAAGTTATCTCCGGTCACCATCAAGGTCTTTAAGAGAAGAAATAAATATTTGTGGCCAAATATTATATTTCGACCTCATTTGTTGAATTAAGGGTTTTATTGTCTTCTGGTTTTGAGCTCTGGTGCACTCAGGGTTGCCAGGTTGCCAGGTGATCGCGAAGCAACCGAACTTGACCTATGACCTCTGCACTCTCGTAATTGGCTCAAGTAAATTGTTCCTTGTTCCTCTTGAGTTAAGGGTGGCTATGCGCCATGCTTAGTTTATAGTTTTGGACTAAAATCTATCAACTGCATGATCCAACTTAAATGAAAGCTGCATTAAAAAGAGAAGGAACTCGGCTAGATTGACAAGGCTGTTGATGCTGATTAAGAATACCCATTAATGTTATGCTGCGTTGCCAACTTCATCCGACTAAAACAATAATACATGACTACCAAGCTAAATAGATTCGAAAACATTTACCTAAGAATTACATTAATTAATTTAATAAATTAAATAAATAATTAAATTCAAATCAAGTTTAATTTGCATATTTGTTGACTTTATTTTAAGAAAAAAAAAGTAAGTAGTATCTCATAATCAAAATCATGATATCGGTGGGTTTTCTTGGTATCCTTGAGTCCTGATCCTTAACCGCTGCGACGGTTACGCCTGCTGTTCCTGTTCCTTCTTTCCCTGTTCCTGATCCTGCGCTCCCTCCTCCTCTCGCGCCTCCTTCTCTCGCGCCGCCTCTCGGCCCGCCTGTTGTTCCTGCTGGACGAGGAGGAGGACGATGACGAGGACGGGGAAGAGGACGAAGACGGCGCTGTGGTGGCCGTGCTGGCGGCAGGCGGTGCGGTGGTGGCCGTCGTGGGAGAAGTAGAGGTGGGGGAGGTGGATGAGGACGAGCTGGGCGTTGAGCTTGAAGACGTCGAGGGAGAAGTGGAGCTAGTCGATGTGGGCGATGTCGAAGAGGTCGAGGTGGAGCTGGGCGAGGTCGAGGTGGAGCTGGGCGAGGTCGATGTGGAAGTCGAGGATGTAGGATCCGACGAGGTGGAAGTCGAGGATGTGGGATCCGACGAGGTTGTCGCCGAAGGCGTAACACTGCTGGCCAGAGCCACCAGGCAAGCCAGAAGGAGAAGGCAGAGGAATCGCATCTTGTTGTGGAGCTTGGAAACTCTTGGAAACTGTGATACTTTCCAGCATCTCCGCGTGGCTTATATATCCATCCAACCCTCCATCCAGCCAGCATCCGTACCCTCGAAGATCGGCGATGTTTGGCCAAGGCAAACACCACCCTAGACCGTCGTCTGGTTGGGCTCCAATCTGCGGCATTGTTCTTTCCGCTCTCTATTTGCACAGCACACGCTTAGGAGCTTGACATCCCAAAAATAACACGAATAATACGAATAATACAAACTGTTTGCTAAAACCCCAATCGGCGGGGTTGCGGTTCAGTCCGCAATTAGAAATTGCCAATGCCATGTTGTTTGTGACTTCTTTGGCTTTGTTCTCCTCGCGAGTCATGGAATATTACCTAGCAGAGCTCCCTCCTCTTAAAGAGTTTAGTAAGTCTCAATAAATGACGCAAGTAGGGCTGATTTTAATCACAAATAAAGTGTTACATAGAGTTCCTTTGGAGAACCTTTTGAGAATAGATCTTAAAGATCATTGAAGTAGATTTTCTGTTGATTTTAATACTTGCATCGTTTAAAGCTTAAAAATAGCTAAGACAATAAAGGAAGCTAACTTTGGTAGGAAGAAGTTTCTATACCCTTGCAGATTGCAATTGCATAATTAATATTCTATCCATAGCTAATATAATATAAAATATTTACAATATTATTTATAATATTTTCCACAGTTTTACATGTAGAATTTTACATTTTTCGCCACATTTATCGATCGGTCCTATGGCAACTATACGATATAGTTGTCCTATTTATATGAAACTAAAAACGAAATTCTTAGGGGAAAATATGTTCAAAACTGACAAAGTTAACCTTTTCCTAAAAATATCCGGTTGTTCATACGGCAGCTATAATATATAGAGGTTCGATTTATAAAATTAATACCGAAAGTCTGCCTAAATTTATATTTATATAAAGCTCATAAACGAGAGAGAATCAAAATATGTCAAAAAGCAGTGAAATTATAAATTGTATTCTACAAGTTATCGGATCGTTTCTATGGCAGCTATATGATATACTTCCCCGATCCGTTCCATTCCGACTTATGTATTAGTGAGAATATATAGAAGACTTGTTGCAAAGTTTCATTCAGATAGCTTCAAAACTGAGCGACTAATTTGTGTATAATCAGACAGGCGGACAGACGGACATGGCTATATCGTTTCGGCTGTTGATACTAATCAAGAATTTATATATTGTATAGGATCAAAGATAACTCTTTAATTGCGCTGCACTCTTTTGACTAAAATTTTAACACCCTGCAAGGGAATAAAAATGGGTCTCAGCCTGGGCTTCCCATTAGTTGGTATCCCACAGTTGGAACCAAGTTGCCTGAGCCCGCTGCTTGCGCTGATGTAAGGGCAACCCGGCAGTTGATTCGATAATGGGAGCCCCGAGATAATGGGCTTCCAGAGACCCGACACACGCGAGACACGCCAGGCAGCGATCATCTACCCCTGGTGTCACCCCGGGGTTGTCTATGTGCTCCAGTGACTTGGTTTCTCGGTTTCTCGATTCCTCGGTTCTCATTTCTCCGGCTCCCTAATGCCTCAGTTTCTCGCTTTGATTGGCTTCGTCACCTTAGTGCCACTGGCAACGTCGTCATGTTTGGATCGCTGCTGCTGGTAATCGCTGCGCTGCTGGGCCTGCTGTACGCCTTCCTGGTGTCCACCTTTGGCCAGTGGCGCCGGCGAGGTGTTCTGGAGCCGCGTGTGCTGCCGCTTCTGGGCTCCTTTCCCAATATAATCTGGCCACGCCAGCACTTTACCATGGACATGCGCGATCTTTACATGTAAATAAGCAAAACTAACACCAGAACCAATCTCCACGCAATCCACATTATGGCTTTTAGGAAATACCGGGACACGGAGAGCTATCTGGGTTGCTACCTGCTGCGCTCCCCGAAGCTGCTCGTGCTGGAGCCGCAGCTCATCTACGAGATCTTTGTGAGCGCCTTCCGTCACTTCGAGGACAACGACGCCGCCCAGATGGTCGATACTTCCAAAGATCGACTGATCTCCCTCAATCCCTTTGTGCTCGAGGGCGATGAGTGGCGTCGCCAGAGGGCAATCTTCTCCACGCTGCTGACCAACGGACGTATCCGCACCACGCACGCCATCATGCAGCGCGTCTGCCAGGATCTCTGTGACTTTATCAAGCGGAAGGCGCCCAACGGCGAGGACCTGGACGCAGTTGATGTGAGCAACAGGGGAAGCAGGAAGCCAACCAGCTTGATCCATATTCTCTGTGTGTTCCACAGCTCGCCCTGCGCTTCACGGGCGAATCCCTGTTCGACTGCGTTTTGGGCATCCAGGCGCGCACCTTCACCGACAGTCCGCTGCCGGTGATGCGGCACAACCAAGAGATGTCCGCCGAGAACCAGGGCCTGGCCATAGCCGGCGCCGTCAGTGGTCTGTTCCCGAACCTGCCGCGCCGCCTGCGGCCGAAGGTCTTTCCGCGCTCCTTCGACCGCTTCTTCGGGGACATGATCAGCAAGGCCCTGGGACTGCGACGTGCCCAGCGGCAGGAGCGGAATGACTTCATCAATCACCTGCTGGAGATGCAGCGGGAGCATGGCCTCAGCGAGGAGGACATGGCCTCCCATGCCATGACCTTCATGTTTGACGGCCTGGACACCACCTCCAACAGCATCGCCCACTGTCTGCTGCTGGTGAGCTGCCTTGAAGATGATTCCTTTCTCTCCTTCTAATCCTTCGCTCCAGCTGGGCCGCTATCCGGAGTGTCAGCAGCTCCTGTTCGAGGAACTGCAGCGGGCGGGACCCGGCGGACAGCTGCCCGATCTGGATGCTCTGCTCGACCTGCCCTACCTGAGTGCCTGCTTTGATGGTGAAAAGAACCCAAAAATGGGAGGGTGTGGAGTCCAAGCTAATCCCAATCCTCTTCTGCAGAGAGCATGCGCATCTATCCGGCCGCCGGCTGGGCCTCGAAGACCTGCACCCGGGAGTACGAGCTACGGGGCAGGCATCACCATGGCAAATCCCTGAAGGTGCTACCCGGCGACAAGCTGATGATTCCCGTGTACGCTCTGCACCACGACCCGGACTTCTATCCGGAGCCGGAGGTGTTCCGGCCGGAGCGCTTCCTGGACGGCGGCCTGAAGAGCTACAAGCAGCAGGGCGTGTTCCTGGCCTTCGGCAACGGGCCGAGGCAGTGCGTCGGCATGCGCCTGGGCCTGGCGCTGGCCAAGGCCGCCCTGGCCGCCATTGTGCAGCGCTTCCGGGTGCTGGTCAGCCCGCGCACCCTGCCGGGCATCGAGCTGGATCCGCACATCTTCGTGGGCGTCCACAAGGGCGGCATCTGGCTGCAGTTCGTCGAGCGGTAGAAGGGGAATGAGGCCTAAGCATGCTTTCCCAATCCGAGGTCGAGCTGGAGATTCAATAAAAATTAGAGTGGGTCTGGGCACACGGCTGCATTCAGCGATCGGCATTTATCGAGGAATTATGTCATCGGTGTCCAAACAGTGGATATTCATCAATGGGCACCGAAGTCGCCGCGAATGCACTCACCTGGCGTAGTACACTTGACGAAATCCTATGGCTTTGGATCGGGTTTAGTCTCTTACTTAGTTTTTTAAGATGTGTGTTGATTATATGCAACAAGTTAGGTAGATAAGATATATGTATTGCTGGAGTTTGTATAAAAAAGAAATTAAATCGAAGGTATTTTAAAGTATGGATTTAAATAATAAAATTATAAATATATATAAATACTGAAGATCTAATAAAGCAATGTTAGGAATATATAATGTAAATAATAAATATATATTTGAACAAAGGGATCTGCCAATGTAGTGAAAAATGTTTTGTTTTTCTAGCAAAAAAAGAACTTGGCTCTCTGGCAATTAATATATAACAATGATGATATATTCTCTAAAAATATCTGCTAAATTATTACAAGTTCAGAGATTATAATTATAACGATACAACAGTTTAAAAAGAATAAGAATTCAACTCCTTTACTTCGTTGCAAGCTTATAACTATAAAAGTATAAAAAACTAAATCAAGCTTATGTTTCATTTCCCACAGTGTAGTGCCCCGAAATCCGGTCTGACCTTTCACTAGCTTCGCCTCTTTCTTATGGCTTACATCTGTTTTCTTAGAGCGGAAGCAAAACAAAACAAAAAACACAAATAGAAATCTGTCAAAGGGCCACCAAAGTCTCAATGGAATCGAATCCCCGATGAAGGTCACCACTGGAGGGAGAGTGAGAGTGAGACACGCCTCCGGGATGGCTAATCACGGAGCAGAGACATCTCCGCGATGATCATTAGCTATTCGGTTTCACGTATAATCAAAATATATGGCCTACTCTTGGGTAAATATACAGCTCTGAATGGCTTTTAAATTGGCCTGGAAGCCGCGGGCTAATTTTGTAATATATTTAAAAGTATTATCACACACCTATTGCTGTGGGACCCCTTAAAATCGAATAAAAGATGCTGCTGAAGTACTATCTGCCGAATAATGACATTTTTCTTTAGCTGACTTGAGGGAAATCCAGGCCAAATGTTGGCCAAGAATCCCAACTTTCAAGTGGCCATAACAAGTTCAAGGTCTGCGCCATTAAATAAACGATATTATTAACATATATTTACGTAATTTATTATTAGGTTTTTATTAGGTAAGAAATTCGAATCGCCAGTTGTTATTGCATGCAAATGATTTGATTTCGATTGCGATTTGGGTGCTCGTCCGGGGACTTTGATGCGGATTCGGATGTGGATTGTGGACTGTGCGGCGATTGGAATGCATGCGAAATGAGGCAGCGAGAAAGCAAAACAAAAAAATTAACAAAACGAGGCGACACGCTCGATGGTGAAATTAACAACTAATCAGTGCTGGGAGCTGATCATCCCTCGATCTCCGAGCCATCCGGAGACTCTCACTCACAGGCTGGCCACGGGATACAGGCGCAGCGGCTTGCTGGCCTGGCGGACGATCCTGGTCCTGGGACGGGCCGGCGGCAGGTAGGCTCCACCGATCTGCGGCTGCGCCTGGAGTCGGAGTGGCGCCTGGTCATCGAAGATCTTCACCGTCTGGACATGGCTCTCGGCACCGCTGTGCGCGTTCTGGGTGACCACCTTGACCACATGATGGCGTCCCTGCGGCTGCTCATTGCTGGCGCCCAGGATCTTGATGGTCTTGACTCCAGCCTGGTCGAGGGTCTCCAGCACCTTGAAGGTTCGCGTCGCATGGGGCTTCACAATCTGCACGGTTCGCACACGGGAGCTGCCGCGCAGCGAGGGAGGAGCAACCACTGGGGCGGTGGCCGCCATGGCCACATTCACCGCCACCTGGACGTCCTTGGGCATGAACTTCTGCAGCGACTGCTGCGCCTTGAAGCTCAGCGTGGGCGCTGGAGCCGGCGCCGGGATGGAGACGGGAACGGGCTGCAGCTTCTGGCTCTGCACCACGCGATGGTAGTGATGGTGCAGGTGCTGCTGCGGCTGCTGCTGGCGGGGCACAGCGCTGCTCACGAAGGCTGGGGCATAGAAGCGGGGACGCTTGGACTGCTCACGGTACATGGGCGCCACCTCGATCACCTGCTGTTGGTGGAGCTGATGCTGATGCTGGTGCTGCACCTGCTGCACCTGGTGATGAACGTGGTGATGGTGCTGCTGGCGGACACTCACAGGCTGTGCGTAGCGGGTGAAGGGCTGCACGGTGTTCATGTAGCTCCTCAGGGAGTGAAGGTGGGAGACCTGTGTGGGCGCAGGAGCGGGCAGGGCAACAGGAGCGGGAGCGGGAGCTGCAATGCGAATTGGTGCTCGAGCGGGAGCTGCTACACGGATGGGTGCAGGAGCAGGAGCTGCTACACGAATGGGTGCAGGAGCAGGAGCTGCCACATGGACGGGTGCCGGGGCAGGAGCTGGTGGCAGATAGCCGGAAGCCCTATATTGCTGCTGCTGCTCATGGTGATGATGGTGCTGATGCTGATGCTGGTAAGAGCTGGAAACGGAGACCGGAACTGGGGCCGGAGCCGGAGCTGGCAAGGGCGCAGGAGCTGGAATGGAAACGGGAACGGGAGCGGGTGCGTTAACGGGAACAGGAGCCAGAGCGGGAGCAGTGGATGGAGGCAGGTAACCAGGGGCCGTGAAATGCTGAGGAGCCACCGGCTGTGCCTGGGCCTTGGGGCGACCATAGACGATGTCGGCGCCCTGCTGCTGCTGCGATACCTGCAACTGGGACTGGACAATGACCTGTTGCTGCTGCTGCTGCTGATGATGATGATGGTGATGTTGCTGCTGCTGCTGCTGCTGCTGATGATGGTGATGTTGCTGCTGCTGCTGTTGCTGTTGGAGCAGCAACTGTTGCTCCTGCTGCTGCTTAAGAAGCTTCGTCTGCGTCTGGAGGCTGTGCAGCTCAGCAATGGCCGCCTCGGCATTATCGGGCTTGATGAAGTCGTAGCCATCGGGCAAGGCGCCGGGATGACTAACCGTAGCCTGTGTGGGAGCAACGGCCGTCACCTGCTGCTGCTGGTGTTGCTGCTGCACCTGGAGCTGTGGCTGCTGCTGCTGCTGGTAGGTGATCTGCGGCTGGGCTTGGATCTGTGTCTGCACCTGAGGACGTGGCTCATCATAGCCAGGTGGCAGGTAGCCAGGGGCACGATACTCCCCAGTAGACTGTTGCACGGAGGAGACACTCTGCACGGAAGCCACACTCTGCGCGGAAGCCACACTCTGCACGGAGGAGACACTCTGCTGGGGGGCCACGGATTGGGTCAGCGACAACGGCAGCTGATCAGGATTGGAGTAGTCATAGCCAGGCGGCAGATAGCCAGGAGCCTGGTACTCCTGAGCCTGCTCCTGCACGGCAATTTGCTGCTGCTGTTGCACTTGCTGGACTTGCTGGACTTGTTGCACTTGTTGGACTTGCTGCACCTGCTGTACTTGCTGCACTTGCTGCACCTGCTGCTCCTGAGGCGGAAGATAGCCCTGAGCTTGGAAGCCAGTCGTGCTCTGAGTCTGGACGGAAGCAGTGCTGCTGACTCCAACACTGCTGCTGCTGCTGCTGCTGCTGGCTGTGCTGCTCACTGGTGGCAGGTAAGTTGGTCCCTGGAATACCTGCTGTTGTTGCTGCTGTTGCTGAGGCTGCTGCTGGTAGCTGATGGGCGTGGCAGTTGGCGGAAGGTAATCCGGAGCCTGGTAATTGGAAACAGGCTGGGAAACCTCCTGGGCGACGGTGGGTGCCAGGTATTGTTGCTGCTGCTGCTGCTGGGGCACCACTTGAGGCTGGGACTGCACCGTGGGCGGCAAGTAGGTCTGGCCACTGAAGGCCACCGAGGAGGAGACTGCAGCTGGAGCAGGAAGCGAGGCTGCAACTGGAGCTGGCTCCTGTAGCTGGAAGTCGTGCTGGTAGTTCGATGGGAAGGGCACGGCAATGGGTGACGCCGACGTAGCCGGAGCAGGGGCAGGGGCAGGGGCATCGGCAAAGTTCAGGAAGGACACAGCCAAGCTGTCATCGTGGCCATGGGCCAGAGATGGAGCTGCAGCCTGGGCCTGAACCTGAACCTGCTGCTGCTGCTGCACCTGCTGCTGCTCGTGGGGCGGCAGATAGGCCGGACCCTTGCCCGCAAAGTGGTTGTGCACCTCGAAGATCTGGTAGCCGGAGTTGCCATAGTTGCTCTCCTGGAACTGCTGCTGCTGCTGCTGGCGCAGCTTGAGCGATATATCCGCTTGGGTTAATCCACAAAGCGCGCAGATGGCGAGCGCAATAAAGGCGCCAAAGAACTTGACCGAGAACGAGACAAAAAAATACGTTTTTCATTTTGGAAAATCACACAACTCAATCAATAAAAGTCACAGTTTGTCACAGAAAAAAATAAACAGAAGCTATTATCAAAACACTGATAGATATTGTATATCCTTGGTAATCCTCTAGGTAATCCTTGTCACTCCGCCTTACATTCATCTTCACGTTGGTCGTGCTTGAGCCCTCGATGTCCAACCGATCAATGATGAACCGAGTGACCCAACCGCTGGCTTTATATCCAAAGAAGGGCAGCAGCAGCCGCCGCAGCAGCTGGAAACTAGTCTGCGCATCTTCCAAAGAGCTCCCATTTCCATTTCCATCTTCATCTCCAACTCCATCATCATCTTTCGCCGATTTTGGCTAGCTCCATGGCTGGCCAGGGGGGTTGGGTCTCCACTGGAGGCTACGCAACTTTTTGGATTTTTTTTCCCTGGTGCGCTTTGGGTCGCTTCGCATTTCGCTCGAAAAATCAAAAAATCGAAAATGCAGATTCGGCTTATTGAGTTATCGCCGTCCCAGCGTCGTCGGCACGCAGAAAAACAAATAGCCGCGAATTTATTAGACATGACTAAGAAAAGGTAAAAGCAATGCTTGTTTAAGCTGTATTACCAAATACATACAACTTAAGTAGCAGCTAATGACAGTTTAGTGAGTGATTAACGCAAAAACGGAGAGTATTTTGTGGAATGTGTGTTTGTTTCAGATTTTTAAGGACAGGGATCATAACTTAAGGATAAACGTTAGATTTTAACTTGAACTTAACTAAACTTTCTTTTGTTAATAGTTGTATGACTAAACCTTCGATGCGGTTTACTCATAGTTTGTTACCAGCTAGTTATTAATTAAGAACCAATACTTGGAAAAAATTCCAGGAATTAACTTATTGCCTATTGTTTTATAATAAATTATATTATGATTATATATAAATATTTATTTTTATTTAAGTTCGGCTTCCCAAAGCAAACTTTTTTTAAGTTCCCCCTGAAAGTGATCTCCGAATATGCCTAAATAAATATTTTAGGTCTTCAAAGAAACAATTACTATTCTAAACATTTAATTTATGAAAAGAAACAATAACTATTCTAACCATTTTATTTACTATTAATTTCTTAACCAAGACATAATAACACTGAAAATTCTAGCTTGGCTTAGATTTTATGTTCAAAGTTCTGCTTATTCTTTCCAATTAATATCTCTGCTATCTTAGTTTATAGGAAATTTACAAAGAAGTTATGTAAATACTCAAATATTTTTAAGAATATTTTAAATTTCAATCAATATTTTTATTAAACAAAATATATATATAAGAAAGTAAGGAAAACCCCGCTTTTCTCCAAGTGTAGACTGTCTAATTCCCGATCCCGTGCGTTGTCTTCTTTGGGCGGATGTAACTAATACGCCTGCTCCGCAAAAGCGCCGCGGACATGGGACATCAGTCACATTGGCAATGGAGTTCTCCGACTTGGGTCCGGAATACGGATTGCGCAAGGCGGCGATGCTCGTTATTGGCAGATTGGCGGCTCGGCGTCTTGGATTTCCTGCTATTAGCTTTGCATATGGATATCGTTTCGCAAAGTGTTCGCTAAATATCTGCCGAAAATGATTACATCTGTCATTAGCCATGCGCGTGTCCCTCTTCCACTCGGTTTCGGTTTCGATTTCGGTCTCAGGTTCGGTTTGCATTGGTTTTGGCTTGGTTTGGGCCATGAATTAAACATTAAACAGTGATAAGCATGTCGCCTCACCTCCGGCACGGATAATGCCACCTGTTGCTGCAATATCTGTAGATTTAATAACATATTTGGTCATTAATTACGGGGTCCTAGAATCGAAATAGCTTTTTAAAGATTATTCATTAGTAATCAATCTCCTGGCTAGATTGAGTGGTCTTGTGATGCTTCCTAGCTGTCAACTTCGAAAGATAAACGATTACAGTAAGTTGGCAGTCCAGCTGTCACGCTGACTTCCTGTCAAGCTCGATCGAACCCCCTGTTCTCCTTGGTATTCCCCAAACTGCAGCTTTAATTCATAAAATCCAAAAATCTCATAAAAATCCAAAACCAGTAGACGAAATTAAAAATGCAAATGTTGGTGTTTTTTAAAAATTCGCATAACCATATGCCAAAGTCTGGCATATTACCTGCAATAAGTGTTATAAAACGGTATTCATTTATAATTATTAAAAACAAAAAGAAACACAGAATATGGAGACCGGATATTTGGGCCCAAAATTTAAGCGGAACGGATCCCCCTCCCCAAAGAGGTAACCCTTTCACGCATCGCTTTATGGTTTATCTCCGAGACATGACTCTGACTCTGACTCCATTCAGCGACACAAATCAATCGCTTGTGATCAGCGATCACAACAAAACAGCGGGAATTGTATAACCGAAGATGCGACATCTATTTCGTTTACTTTTCCGCAGAAAGCCAGCTCATTTTCCCATGGCGCTCCGGGGGTTACCCCTTCTGTGTCTCTTGTTGTCTGTTGGGGAAACCTTGACCCATCTTGGGCCAAATATTTCATGCCAATGCACACACAAATGCCGGACGAACGATAACAACTTGGCCAACAAAGGCACAGGTGGCCAACAAAGGCGGGACATGCAAATAATTGAATTGAATTGAATCGAATCGAAACGAATCGAGGCAGAAACTCACAACGGAAAAGGGTCTGGCCCACAGACACCTATTAACTGATTAAACAAAACAATGTGCTAACGTTTTTATTATGTTTTAGTGGTCGATTTCGTCACTTTTATTTTTTACTGGGGAATCCCAAAAGGATTTAAAAAGATTTCATTTGAAAACCAGTTTGTTTGTCTTAATTTAGTTTAGAACATTTAGATAAAGAACTTAGTCTTCAAAGGGAAGCAGATAGATATATAAATCATTGTAATTTGTTGTGATTTATTATTATTTGTAAATAATTTTTGTAAAAGCTTACCTACAATAGCTTCGTAGATCTTTCCATCATCATGAGAAACATTAGCACCCTCAGCAGTCTCCTTTGCAGCCTCCTTTGCAGACTCCTGTGTAGTCTCCTTTGTAGTATCCTTTTCAGTCTCCTCTTCTGCTTCCAACTCAGTGGCATCATCATCGCTGTCTTCAGGCTTGTAGAACATACCTCCCTTGATTAACCTGGAGACACCCTTCGGCCTGGCTAAAGCTTGGATTCATTGCCTGTGGCTGTCTTTCCTCAGGTGTGGTAGGTTCAAAGCTTTCTTTAGCCTTTGCTTTTCCGGGCGGCGTCTTGGGAGCATTGATCACCTCTTGCTCCTGCTTCTTCTGGGATGCCATCTCTTCTGCCTTGGATGAGACTGCATTAGCCACGTCCTGGTTCTTACTCTTCTCCAGCTTATTTTATTTAAATAATATTTATAAAGAAAATTATGCATATTCCACAGAATAAAAAGAATACTAGTTAAAGTTCTTTTATAAATCAAGTAATGTTTCAATTTAAGAATTTTGAAGTAATATAATTTGTTTATTAAGCTAGTAACAAATTTAGAAACATTATTAGCTTAATTATAACACATTCATCTAGTTATATAGTTTCGAAATAGATTTATGTTGCGCTCTCATCCATGTTACATCCATGCTAGCTCGAGGTTTCGAAATTTCCCGGACATTGTGGTCGTTTTGAAACGGACTGATCCATGGATCCACGTAGCCAAAGAGCCACCGATCCACCGATCCACGCCCTAGCCCAACGTTCAATATATATTATAGGCCCAATCTTCGATTCTTTCGTATCATAAATTTCCGCTCGGCGCGAATTAGCATCAGAGATGCATAATTATTTATTTATGAGTGTGTTCCCTGCAGTTGGTCGCTTGATGGCATAACTAACAAAATTTGATATGCATATTGCTTGGCTTGTTAATTATTTAATTTCGCGCTCCCCCTTGGCCCGTTCCCTGTGAAAATGAATATATTCACATTAACAAACATCGCCACCCATTAGTGGGCCATCGCATCTCGATTTACATACTTATTGTCTATGCATATATTGTTCAGATATCTATCAATATTGAACACAAAAAATACACAGCAGTTGCAGTAAAGACACAGGCGGAGCCATCGAAATATTTGGCAAAGACGATGGAGATACAGATACATTTACAGATACAGATACAGATGCAGGGATAAACAAGCGTAAGACGAAACCAAGATGAAGAAGCAAAGCAAAATAAATAAATAATAAAAAAATAAGGGGAAAGAAAGGGAAACTGATTTGATAATTGGGGTGGATTTTAAAGTTTTCTTACAAACTCACATAATTTTTGTTAGCTTTTATCAAATACTTGAGCTTAATACTTAAAATAAGGAGCTTAAAGTGTCTTATTTAAATTTTAATATATATAATATTATTCTCAACTATTTTGACCACTTTTCTGAGCTATTTAAGAATTAAACCTTATGCCTAAACTGAAGCTAATATTTGGTACATATTTGACATATTTTTATTCGTTAAATGTCCCAAAACCAGCACAGAAAACCTTTCCGATTTGAAATTAATCCATTTTTGTCCTAGTTGTGATCGATTTTCATTCATGAGTATATAACTTTGACTTCTTAAAGCTAGCTTTCCCTCTTATTTTATGTATTAATTTCTTCAAGATCCGTAACGATATTCAAATATATTTAGGTATTCATTTAGATTGATTAGCCAAAGTAAGTAATTTGAAATTGATTGTTAACCCCTTAAAAGCATTAGCAAAGTCTTTGAGCAACCCTCGCTGCGCCAGCTCCCAGCCGAGGCTCACCCATTGACGGATGGGAGCAGTGTCGTCGGACTACTAATTGATACATAAAACCTGAAGCATCGTCGCCAGCAGCCAAAGCGGCGGCAAGCTGGACGGGATTGGGGACTGGCACTGGGACTGGGAGGGGAGATGGAAGATGGAAGAGGGGGAAGCGGTAGTCTTGGATGGGTGAAAAGGAAGTTCGGGGCGTGTTCGGAGCTGTTTGTTTTTGGGGGCTTAACAGTGTCGATTCATTGATTGGCATCATCTATTGGGCCACGCCATGCGAAACTGAATGGATGTTGAAATCCAATGTTTTAATATCTCCCTTTGGCCTTAAAATATTAAAGACTGAGGAGAGCCCTGCTGAAAATTAATTGCTACACAGAAAATAAAAGAAATAAATTAATCGGGTAAATATCTATTTATCAATAATTCTCAAATTGAATTCACTAAATTTGAACTCGAAAGGTTCCTCTGTTCTCAAAAGGCTGGAACTGGAATTAATGCACACTTAGTTTAAATAATTACAAAAAATTTTGAAAGAAATAGTGGGTTGTATTATTATTAAAGTTAAATAGTTTTATTATTACTATAATGATTTATTATTATTATAATGAATTATTATTACTATAATGTTGGATACATTATATTTAATTACTGATCAACTAATGGCAGAGCCCTGAAAATGTAAACTAACAAAATGATATAGACTATTAATTTGAGACAAACTTACGCAGATTATAGATAATATCTTCACATGGGTCTTAAGCAATATATGATATTTATATATATATTTACTTTACATATTTATGTATACATTTAAATATTTTTGCATTAGGCACTAATGGTCAGCTTCTGGGTCTGGGTCTGTGTCTGCGTCCGGATCCCCACACGTGTGCCACGGATTACCCGCGTTATTATTTTGATTATCAATATGGATGGATAATTAGCATGCAAAGTGTGTTGACGTTTGATTAACCCCATTTTGACATCAATCAATCGACCGATCGATCCGCTGACAATTCATTTACACATGTCCTTCAGCCGCTTCCCTTTCACTCGGCCCAATCGATCGGTTTTCGTCTCTGTTATTTGGCTTAAAGCTGCTCTGCTGTCGCATCTGTTGTTGCCAAGCCAAGAGCTCGGGCCAAACAGCTTATTTTGGGGCCAAAAGTCACATTAATAGAGGTGGGGTAAGATCCCAAGAGAAATTCCAATGGCTCTGAGCCGTCGTTTTAAAAGAAATTAATATCAATATTAGGCAGAATTGTTTAAAGTACCCTTAGTTTTAACCAGCGGGGAGTGTCTTTATCTTCATGGTTTATTTCAAAAAGTACAACAAATTAATATTCATTTTTAGCTGTATTTTTACACCGATGCAGGGTCAGTAATATATATATAGCTCATAGGTCGGATTGATTCCTTCCCTCCTCCTGTCTCGAGTCAACAGAGCTCAGCAACCAAGCACAGCCCAAGATAAATATATTAAGAATTCATTGTAATATTGTTGTGATTTATTATTAATTGTGACGTTAAAATCCAACCAATTGTCACAATTCTTTGATCTATTTACTAAAAAAATTTTGGTAGCGAGTGTTAAGTAATTAATAAATTTTAATTAATTTCTTTTATATAAATAACCGACTGTAACTTTATGCATGCAAAATAAAAACTTTTTAGTTGTTAATATTAAATATTGTTTTTTTAAAGTGAATAAAAAATGCTATTTGCAACCTTCTTTAAAATGAATAAGCAATGCTGTTGTCAACCTTCTTTACAAATTAGCTAATAATTTCCAATGCAGTTAAAACAGCAAATAAAAATGTAAAAAACGTAGACTTACAACCAATTTCGTGTTGCTTTTCGTAGTTTTTTGTCTTAGCACCTTTTGTTATGAATGGGGCAATAAACATATGGACAACGATGTGTCACTGTCATTGTCTTGGACCGATTTAAATAATATTAATTGGTATGGAGACAAATGCCGATATTAGCATAGCATTTATATTATTTATATACACATACATCTGGACAGATTTGGCAACGACTCGGGCTGGGACTGAGACTGGGAGGGAGTGTGTGCGAAATTCCGCGTGTCAGTCAATGGAGATCCACAATGGAAAAGATGACAGCCGAGCATAAAACAGTTAAAGAGATTTACTGCCTTTGAATGCGGCATTATCGTGGCAGTGGCAATAATTTTATGTTTGCATAATTATCGTTTAGTAACTCGAATCGCATCCGTTGGCTATTGCCCAACTTCGCACTCCCTGGGACATCGAGGGTACTACAATGCCTCAAAACTACATAGCTACCCGATAAGATAAATGTCCCTAACCTAATGCATCAACTCGAACTGATCGCAAGTGACTTAATAATGATAATATTATTAATGATAAGATGGTATCCTCAACATGTCATTCGATACGTACGTGCCACAAATAAACTAAATAAAATGTGATAACATAATATTATTTAAGGAATACCAACGGTTGGAACAAAATTCAATACAATATCAAAGAGTTCTGTTTTCTTATTGAAATCCTAACTCAGTGAAACCTTGACTTAGATTATATTTATAGAAAAAAGTCTTCTGGAGAATCAAAACTATAATATTTTGGGTAGTTTTCTATTTAAAAAAAATGTACAGGCAATCGTGAAAAATCATAAATACCAATCCAGAAAGACTTTTACACATTATATAATTCATTTAATTACCATATCCCAAGTATAGCATTCTAAGACTGAATATTTTTTCTTACAATTTGCTGTTTTAAAAAGTTTACCATGCTTTACGCTTCTTGAAATACCTCACTAAACTTATATCTATGTGAATTTCAAAGTATTTTTCCTCATTTGCTCCATGTACATTTATTTTTGCAATTTAATTTAGTTATTAAAACTCAAAATGTAGAACTATGATTTGATGCCATATCAGCAGAGCCCATGTTCGTCTACATTATCATTATCATCGTTAACATGATTGCTTGGTTGAATGACTCTTTTTTGTGGTTTCTGGACGGAGTGCCACGATATTGACTCAGCTGCTTCTCCCCCGCACATGTACACACAATACGTGCTACAACTATGCTACGTCTATGATAACTCCATGTCGAGGGCCCAGAAGAGACCTGAAACGAGGGGCAAGGATGCCAGTGAATGAAACACGCATCGGTTTACCTTTAGCTATCGAGTTATGGTTGCTTTTGCATGTATTTAGTGTAAAAAAAAAAAACATTCATTCTGTTTCCGGGTTGCGGGGTCTCAACAAAAAAATATTACATGTCGATAGGTAGGTAGGATCGGGGCCGGGTTACACCAAAAAGAAAAAAAAACTGCCCGCGGGGGGAGTGGGAATGAATACGTTGCAGATATAGGAGCGGAGAGAGAGAGATTGACAACGTGAGCTCTCCTATATCTCAACGCAGGGCGTTCTAAACGAAAAGCGAAACGAAATTTAAATACGAGATGCGGCGCTCCGAGTCCAACTACTGCTCCTCCTTGCTCCTTCCTCCCGCGCATCGCTGCTCAGACTTCTGCTCGGGCCTCTACAGGCGGCCGTAGTGCGCCTGGCTGGGCTTGCGGTCCGTGAAGAAGTTGCGCAGCACCAGGATCTGGACGAGACCGATGAGTACCACGGCAGCCGTCTCCAGCGACGACCACACCATCACGCGCTGGTTGAGATCCTCGGCCCGCTTGCGTCCTTGCGCCTCGCGCAGCCGATGATGCGTCTGGGCATCGAGGATCTCGTTGAGGCCCTTGTGGATCGCCTGCGACGAGGTCTCCATCTGGGTAAGCACGGTGGCGTGCTCGTCGACGCCCGGCAGCGCCGGCTCCTCGCCCACCTGGAAGTCCACGTAGACGATCTTGTGCGAGAAGGCCGAGAATTGGTTGCCGAAGCAAGCCGTATACACGCCCGTTATCTCCGCCGTGAACTGGTGGCTATCGAAGGTAGCCCGGTCCAGCTTGTAGATGACCTTGCCCTGCGGATCCTTCAGCGTCACGTCCACATCCAGCTGACCGCCGGCGGACACCTGGAACTCGAAGTAAGCGCTGGAGTTCTTCTTGATCTCCTCGTAGAAGCAGTCCTCCGCATTGTCGGCCAGGTCGAAGGTGAACTCCACAGCGGCCGCGCACTGCATCAGGGCCACCACGACGCCCAGGGCGAGCAGAATCTGTGTGCGGTGGCTTCGACTTTGGGCCATGGCCATAGTCTTTTTGGTATTCGGTATTTCGTTTGGAATCTGTGCCTATGTCGCTCCGGATCGCTCCCGTCCGGTCCAGTCCGGTGCCACGAAACAGCTGCTGTTGGCTGGTGGCTCAAGTCCGCGGATTCGTATCGCCGCCCCTTCGCTGCGCTGCTCTGTTCTTTTATGGACGAACTCTGCTGCTGCCTCGCCTCTTTCTGCTGCCGCTTCGATGCTATATTCTAGCTGCAAAAGACACAAGAACAGAAGGCACGGGTCACTCCCTGGACTGCGGCAAATACCACCTGTCGTCCTCACCCGGTCGTCGTAGTCGTCGTCGTCGTCCGGATTACGTTTTGTTTGCTAATTGCTAAAAAAAAAGAATTCACTAAAAACACTAGAGAATGTTCTGACACGTGTCAACACTCTTTTTGACCGGCACGACGCTTTGCAACACTTCAGGAACACGTATGTGTTATCGGCATTTAAAACGCTGACAGTCGACAATTGGCGGTTTAAAGAGAGTTATCGGTATTTTTTGGAAGGGAAATTAAACGAAAAAAATACAATTCAATGATAAGAAGTAAATACAAAAGTTCTCCAACGAAATGAAACCGATTACGCCAATAAATGTAGACAACATATGATAATACAAGAATACTTAGGGTTGCTTAGGTTGACGCTCAATTGAAAATTATTTATTTGGAAATCTATAATTAGCTTAGTTTGAATTTGTCCCGCTTTTCATTGGCCCCTTTTTTTGTTTTCCAACACTGTGGGAACACTGATGAATGAATTATCGTTTTTAAAAATGACTAGGGCAGTAGAAGAAAACAAATCTGTGATTAAATAATAATGAAAACCCTTAAAATTCATATATAATTATAAGATTTCCCATTTCCATTGGAAATTCATAAAACTCATTCCGGCAAACCTATCGCAATCGCAGTTGTCTGGCGCAGCCACTCGATAACGATAATACACAACAGACGGAAACGACATTTGATTTTTATTTGGAACAAATTTCCAGCTTTGGTACGTACTTTTATACGAAAATCCTTAAATTAAATTTACCAGGATGCCGGTGGTGGAGCTCCGTGTGGACCGCAACCTAGTTTGCCCCAACTTTAATGGGTATAAACTGTCCTTCGATCCGGTGGCGGTTTTGCGAGAGGATTTGCATGTGACGCCGTCGCGGCTGGATCCCAGTTGGAACGACTACTCGCGGCTCCATGGCGAGGTCTTTGCCCGCCACAACCTTCTCTGCGCGGACCCGTGGATGCGCCACAACACGTACTTCGTTAACTCGCGGCACCAGGTGATGCAGTGCGTGTATGATGCGCATATCGGACATTCCCTCGGCCTGCGTGTCGTGTACACAATGGAGAACCGCGACCACGGCGACGGCCACGCTCAAATGACCGGCGACTACAACTACTCGCTGTGCTTCATCTCGGAGCGCTTCTGTGTGATCTGCGACGGCATTTCCACCTACCATTTGCTGGACACCGGCGATCGCTCGCGCCCCTCCGCCGAGCCATGGAAGCTGGTCACCCGCACGCCGGTGGACAAAGAGGGCGGCCTGCGCGGCTACATCATGTACGATGCCCGGCTGGATGTGGTGCAGGAGCGCAAGCAGATCTCCCTGGTGGCTGGCCACGTCTCCCGTCGCGATGCCAATGGGGCGCGTCCGTGGGTCACCTACATGGACCTCGTCTGGGGCCACTGGGTCTTCAACACGTTTACCAACGAATGGGAATATACGATCCGCGAGCGACTGGAGACAACCGGATCCCTGCAGTACTGCGCCTTCGAGCCGCGCGCCGAGTCCCTGATCCTGGGAAGCAATGGCAAGATCGAGACGCGCAAGCAGCGTGAAGCGGCCGATGCTGCCGCAGCAGCGGCTGCAGCCGCAGTTCCTCCTATTCCGTCACCAGAGGGGGCGCAGAACGGTCACGATGTAGCGGATGACGACGGGGATACCTACACCTGGGACCAGACGGATAGCGAGGTGATAATCCGCTTTCCGCTACCCGAGAACGCCACGCCTGACGACATCACCATTAGGAACACATCCACCTCTGTAGAGGTAATCTACTTGGAGCAGGTGCTGCTGAGGGACGAACTATTCCTGCCGGTCCGCACTGAGTCCGCCCTCTGGAATGTGGAGGGAAGGGCTCTCCACTTGACGCTGACCAAGCAGATGGAGCTTCAGAGATGGCCGCACCTGCTCAAGCAAGACGATGCTGAGGCTCCCGACGACATGGCGGGAACGCCGAGTGAGCACCTGTTGCGTGCAGGGCCGTCGAGTACCGCTGGACTGCCCATACCCAATCTGGAGGATCCCATTGAGGAGTGCGACCTGGGTAACTTGGATGATGACAACCGGATAGGTAGGTATCATCCATTCTTTGGGATTTCCTCTACTTAAAAGTTCTCCAATCTCTTTTCTTTTAGTGCGCTTCAACCTGCCAAAGAACGAAATTACCCACACAATCTTCCTAGGCAGCCATCCGGTGCTCTTCGTGAGCAATCTTCGGCCTGGATTTCCGGCCGCGTTCGCCACTCGGCAGGGCGTAGACGCCTCCGTGTGGCTGCAGGTTTACCAGCCCAGCCGGCCGGACGAGTGGGGCGTGCGCCACGTGGGCCAGATGCATGCCTTCGCCTACGTGCAGGCCTCGAAGGAGAACCGCACCTTCACCGCCTGCTGCCCCGAGTTCGAGTACTCTGTTATATGTGAGAGCAGGCGGAACGTGCTCATCTACTACAACCGCTACGACTCCGCCGAGGGCCTGCGCAAGCGCAACGGTCCTCAAATCGCCATTGGCAAGCAAAAGCTAATTAACATTGACGTTGAGCACGGCGACATCCTGGGCGTGACCACAGCGAACAGGGTCGTAACGATACTGACAGAAGGCGCCCTGCTGCATCTGCAACTGTGAACCGGACTTTGACGACTATTCCATTTTCTGTACGTTTAAATTTCATCTCGAGTGGACGAGAAACATGCATTTCCTTTACTGTATTTAAGTAGTGAACGCGACCACTTTGTACATAAACCACTCGAAATATATATATATATATATATATATTCTCATTCATTGCAATAAAGAATTGAAAACGGTATTTTCAGAAAAACCAAGATGTATATAATTTTAAAAGTCAAATTATTAAGGAAAGATTCATTTAATATATAGTTACTAACTAAATAAATAATTATCAAGGAATTTAGGGCATATGGGGACAGCATTATATGAAATTGTGTTAAGTTAAAAGGTAAGAAAGGTACTTTAATTTATTTAAAATACAAGTTATAAAATTTAATAAAACAGGTGCAGTGTTTTATTAAATTTTATATATAACTTGCATTTCAAATAAATTAAAATGTCGTTCTTACTTTTTAAGTTTTAAAAACAAATAAATAGAAGTATCCCTTTGTAAACATCTAATGAAAAATTAATATTTACTGTCTAGTCATTATTTTCTTGCATATCCTGCGTACAAAATAAGGATAAACACCTACTTTAAAATTGAAGAAACTTTCTTATATTTTTTATATGGGCAAATCCCCAGAAAGGTCCACCGCGGCCAAAAAACTTAAACTTCTCTAAAATGTTTTTTTTCAATATTGTAACATTGGGAAATGGTCCAATTGATTCAGTTCGAAAGGCTTTACCATATTCTAAAACAAATTTCGATATATTCGAAAGCATATTCGCGAAAACGCGATTTTTCATTATTTTAATGAAAAACATCATAAAAATAGACCTGCTTTCTTTTTAAGAAATCTTCTAAAAGGATGCTTTATGCTTTCACTTTTGTTTTCTAATATCACTAGAAGAATGCAAATAGTCAAAATAAAACGGATATATGATCTTCTAATTTACTTAAATATTAAAAAACAACACGCAAAGTATGATGGAACAAAGTGTAGCGTGCGACACGTAGCGTGCGACACAATGGGTTAACGGCTTTTCTAAAAATCCGTAAACATTATTAAGACCAAACGGTCGGATTTTGTCTTCTAATATTATTAACTTTCTTGAGGATATTGTCTTTCATAGGGTTCATTTTGCACTATTCGCTAAAAATTGCGTTTGAAATGAAAATTTTGAAACTAACTTCCACTTTGTGTAGCGTGCGACACGTCACAATTTTATTAATTATTTTCAAAACAGTGACTCCAGTGAAATTGAACCTTATACCCTCCGAAAGTACTCTCAATTCACTCTAAACAAATAACAAAAGTTTATGGTAAATCTTTAAACAAACCCCCCAAAAATTGATTTTCATTAGCTTAAATCGTGCGAATGTAGCGTGCGACACGTGGGATTTGCCCATATATATATAATAATAATAATTATATTTGGTTTTTAAATTTCACATTTTATTTGATCGTAATATCTAAATATATAAAAGATAAATAGTATATTTTTCTAGAAAAGAATACATATAAAAAAGGATATCCTCAGTACGCATTTCCAGAAATTGTGAAATTACAATCTCTAGAATGTTCCAAAAAGGCAACGGCAGCCATGGGTTAAATTAGTCGCTTTTCAACACTGATGTGTCGTTCAGTCGGTCACACTAGAAATTACCTACTCCAGCTCTCTTACCCGTGGAAACAACAGCTGATTGTGATGTAAACAAATCCGATAATCTAGTTCAATAAGCATTTATTGATTGACGCCGTACCATTGATTTCTTTGCGAGTCAGGTGTTTCGAGTTGATTGTTGTTTGAAGTGGCGCGCCAGTGTGACCAAATTGCACTTGTTGCGTTAGGGCGAGCGTGGGAGTCCGCGGGGTGGGACTGCCCAAGAACTGTGGTAGGGTCACACGGGCCGATGTTTCGGTTTTACATAAATAGCCGCGCAGTTAACGTTTGGCGTTTTATTGTTTAATATCGTTTAATATCGCGTTGCGCTGTTTACGTTAACCTCCCCAGATCCAGACCCAGATCATTTGGCGGCAATAAAGATTCGCGCAATAATAGAGCCAACGAACAGCCTCCGAGTGGGAGCTATAATATTGTGAAATACAAAAACACCCACACCACACCGCCACACACACCAGCGCACTTGCAGCACACTTCCAATTGGAACGAACCTTTTTTCCGGGCGGGGGAGCACAGCACGTTTCGCGTGAATTTCGGACTCGGACTCGGATGCGCGGATTCCCATTCCGGTGGCAGCCGCAATATCTATAATTAGCAATAGGCCAACAATATCTGCAGAAACTGTCGCAATTGCAATATATGTTTACAACGCCGCCACCGCCACCGCTGTCGAGAGTGTGAGAGTGAGAGGAAAAACACGCGGCCGCCACACAGTTGTTATTTGCTTTTTGTTGCCGTTGCTTTTCGTTTTTTTGTTGTTGTTTTTGGTTTGCCCAATAACCGTGTGCCTTTTCCAATTGGCAATTGGTCAACGAGAGAGAGAGAACTCCATTGAAATTGTGAAATAAAAGGAAAAGGACGAGAGAAGCTGCGGTAAAATTCAACGAATTGCAAAGAAAACAAAAACGAGAACGTCGAACGTCGTTACACAACCCAACCCAAAGTGCAGGAGTGCCTATACATTATTCTTCTTCTGATTTGAGGACGCCGACGTCGCCAGAGCAACAGCTGAGATTCTCTTATTGGAGCACGCGTGCCTGCGACTTGTAACTGTGACTGCGTTTGTTTGTGTTTGTTTCGTCGCCTTCTTCCTTTTGCCGGTAAGTTCTTGTTGTTGCTTTTGCTATTTACCTCTGATCGGAGTGGTTGTTGTAGTTGTTGCCTCGTTGCCGCTCTTTTACTTAACACTAGTTGGAAGCCGATGACGAGGCAGGTTTTATAATGATTTTGCGGGGTCAGAGGGGCAAGGTCTCGCACTCGTGTGTGAGTGTTTGAGCCGGGCGAACAGCAGCGGCCGCAATAATAGTGGTCACTGGAAAAAAAACATAAACAAGAAACGGTGTGCTGTTATGGCAGTGTTGCACAGCGTTTGAGCTGGGATTAGAATCTTGCGTTAGATTTGTGTTATTTTATGTGCCTTAACACTTGGTTTTTTGTTTTTAAATTTAAAATTGTGTCTCTTTACTTAGAACCTATATATTATTTGATAAATATAGAAAATAAATACAAACATGACTCAATTAGCGTCTGTTTGCTAACAAATAACAAACCAAAACCGGTTACGAAAACATTTATTATTAAATTTGTTCACACCTCAGGAAGTTTTTCCAAAACTTTACACATACAAAATATACACAAAGTGCTTTAAATATTTTCAATATTATGTAAAAACTTTACAGAATAGTTACTTCATTATTATTAGTACTAAACTCTGTTTCAAAACTTGCAAAAATTACCTTTGGCTTGTACTTATTGTGCGACCGGCATTGTAAGTAATTGTGTCTGTGGGTAATTTTTGTAAATGCGTAATTACCAGGGCAGCCAACAACTATTATTTCTTCCCCTCCCCCTTGCCCCTTTATTTTTTTTTTCCTTTTTTTTATTGATTTTCCATGTTGCTTGTCCGTAATTACGGGGCAATTCGATTTTAAGTATCCACCGGACGGACGGAGGGCTTTGTATACTGTATTTGTGCCCGTAGTTGTTATTGTTGCGGCAACAGCCTTGACATTCGTTCACTTTTCACACACACACAACAAGAAGAAATGTGTGTGCATGTGATTTACACTTGCCCCAATCCATTCCCATCGAACTGCTGCGTTTGCCGCCTATTTTTTGTGTGTGTTTCGAATGTTTTTTGTGTTTTTTGGGGTGAAAACGACCTTGGGCGGAAACTTCTGGCATATTCTTCCGCTGGCGTGACCAATCGAAAGTGGAAAACGGAGCACTAATCACTAGATATAGATATTCCCTCGAATTCAGGGAATCGCCAAGTCATTGTGCCGTGACGTCACGCGCAGGCAAACAGATTGCTCATACGCCATGTGCGACCAAAAGCCGGGGGTATTCCTGCTCTCGCCGAAAGGAAGCAGGGAGAGACCAAAATATGGGGATTTCTTCTGAGCAACCTGGAGATCCTGGGTTGTGTCTTTGATGGGGAATTTCACCACAGTATGCAAAGCCATGGGTGACGTCGGCTTTTTTGGGGATAAATTGGGGAAAAGCAAAGAGAGAGAGGAGAGAGAATGAGGCGAGCCGTATCAACTTGGCTTTCCTGATCTATCAGCATGAATGTGCAGAAATCTCTCACGAATTATTCACATGACTCACACTCACGCCGCGCTCCCTCTCGGAGTAAAGTGTGCTCGCACTCAGCTCTCTCCCTCCACTCTCCACGCATCACGATCAATTATTGTTGCTGCCATTTGTTTGTTGTTTGATAGCAGCGTGCGAAAAGCAATCAGAGCCTTTTCAGTGCCCGCCTCCAGGGGTTTTTGTGACATTTGCCATTATTATCGCACCATGACTTGCCGTACGGTGTGTGTATATATAGATATATGGACGGATAGATAAATAAGTACATTACGCATACGCACAGATAGGGCCCTGGCCTTGCCTGGCCAGGCCTTAAGCCAGCCTTTATTGAGCGCTCTCTAATCCCTCCTCCGCCCATTGTCACGCACCGCCGCCGGCCGCTCGAAATGCCACAGCGCAGGGCAAAAAACTAGCATTTAATCATAGTGTTTATCATGATGACACTGGCGAAAGAGTTCTTCCTGCTTCCGGGCACTTGTCATCATGATATTAGGAAATAATTTGATAGTACTATATACGGGAGATATCATATTTATTTATAACGAATTTCGCAACTTATAGCTGTCATCATGATGAAATGTGAGAAATTGCATTAAAAACTTTATCACATTTATTT
Source organism: Drosophila watanabei (assembly GCA_008042575.1). Taxonomy (NCBI): domain Eukaryota; kingdom Metazoa; phylum Arthropoda; class Insecta; order Diptera; family Drosophilidae; genus Drosophila; species Drosophila watanabei. The sequence continues at coordinate 96,565 of VNJS01004861.1, forward strand.
AATCGTCGATAGGGTTTCAATTAATTGGTAATGAAATGTAAAAAAAAAACCAAATTTGTTCTTGCCTATTCCTATTTGAAAGTAAGCATGACATGAAATAAAAGACTTCAATTTCTCATTAAGCGAATAAATAGTTATAATATTTTCAAATTATTAAAGAGATATATTTATGTTATTTGAATAAAAATGATCTTAATGAAAACAATGAGCAATGAACCCATTAGGAGCCTCTCCGAATTCAGCGCTCTAACCATTACATTTAGAATTCCCAATTAGTTCTAGCTTCAAACTCTATATAACCAAGCTGAGTTTTGAAAACTATTAGATTTTACAATTAGATATAATTATGAAATGATTTTTAACGTAGTGAATTAAATAAGCAATGCACTAATATTGCTTTTAATGATATAAGAAATTTCTTACAGTTTTATTGTTTTAATTTGGGAATTAAGAAGAGAATTCTCTCACTGTAGTTGACAATTCGTTGATGCGCATTTGCGTTGTTTGGGCCCAATCGTTTTTACAGCCAAATTACCTGTGATTGCTGCTGCCTTCAAGTACATACCCCTTCAGTCCTTGTTTTATCTTTTTGTGTCATTATACATATATGGTTTTTTTTTTGTTACGTTTAACGATTAATCTGGAAGTTGACAGTTAAAGGTCAAATTATTAGATCACAAAACGAAATTGATAAAAGTAATTAAGACACATTTATATAGTTTCCAGCTGTTTTCTTCCTAATACGTTAATACTTAAACAAATTGGATAGATGTATGAAAACCATTTGCTGTAGAGTTTGCTTTGCATTTTGGACATAAAAAATATAATGCTGATCGTTTGAGGTTTGCGGCTGTGAACATCCAAACTGTTCGACCTGATCTCGTTCTAAGCTTTAAAATGCGTTCCACTTATTAAGATCCCATGACTAAGTGAATCCCCCGATTGGGTAACTCCCCCCGATCCTGATCGCGATCCGTGTAACTGGTATTACTCCGACTTTATTACTCATCCAGCTCGAGTGCAGTTCGTTTAATTAAATGTCGTTGCCAGGAAATGAATTTGAGCAACCAAATGCGATAAGTCACATGTCTGTTTGTCGCATTTCGTTTCGTTTTTTTGTTTTGTTTTGTTTTTACGCCTTGCTCTTTTGTTATTGCTTTGCACTAAGCCAAGGCATTAAGTTAATGGTTTTATGATTTTTACGATGCCCAAACAAAGGCTAGCTCAAGGATATGCCCTCCACCTGCAGCTCCTACGCCTAATCGGCATTTGACTCGAGTGTTCCCGAGTCTCTATTTTATAGAGCAACTGCTGCTGTCAACTTCCTTTAGTTTTTTGCTATTCAGCTTTTTGTGTTGATTTAACGCCGCGCGCAATGGCCCACAGCAAATATAGAACAAATGTTAATAATTTTGTTGTTTTTCAATTAGCAATCTTCGCGATGTGTGGCGAAAACATGTTAAAAAAAAGAGTATAGAATTAAAATAAACATCTGTCACAGAGCCCTCCATCTCCGAAACGCGTCTCTTTCTGTTTTCCGCCGAAGATTGTTAGATTTTCATCATCAACTGGCTAGCGGGCGAGTGCGTCACCGTCACCATCGCCAGCTTGTGTTTGCACTCTATTTTACGCAATTGAGCAGCAGACACAGTTGCTAATTAAACAATTCGTATTCGTATTCTCTCTCGTACACAAATATGCATTCATTTGCACAACTGCATCGGCTCGGAGCAATAACAATTAGCGGGCAAAAATATCAAATAATAAATATATATCCATATATTGTACAAAAAAAAGAAAAAAGCAAGCTGAGAAAAGCACCGAGACGAAAAACCACCGAAAAATGATTAAGCCATTGGGACAAGCACGTGCTCTTGCCACTTAAAGCATCCGAATGCCATTATTAAATGTTTGCTAATTTGTATAATATATCAGACAGGTCTATAGATATATAAAGATCCGTGTTCCAGGGCTAGCTAGCCACGAAATTTGGCAACAGAGTTGATTAAGTGACCAAATGTTATCCCTTTTTAATCGGAATTGAGTTTAAGTGGGAAATAAAGTTTATACTTGAGATTTTAACTAAGAAACTAAAACTTGACAATCTGTTTACTTGCATTTTTAAAGGTTATTAAGTACACCTAGTTGGTCACATTGGATAATTAAGATCACTTATATGGATAACCTTCAGGGGCCTTATAATTGCCCCATGTCCCGCGTGTCCCTTTGCCCTTTGCCACAATCAATTAAGAAATTGGTAATTTTAATGTCCTGCAAGGGTTTCTTCTTCGTTTCCCTTTCCCTGAGTCCAAGTCCAAGCCACACGGAATTCCTTGCCCTGGTTCCCATATGCATAATACACGCCCACGTCCGCCGCTTCCCGCCGGGCCCCCTCTTTCTCCCTCCCTCTCCCTCCCTCGACGACGACTGACTGTCATGGCCAAAACAGAATTTATTACGTCGCAATTCGGTGCGACGACGACCGTTTTATGAGGCGTATACGTAATCTGCCTGGCCCCTTATCTCTCTCTCTCTAGCATTTTCCCATGCACTCGGCATTTTCCAACTCTACAACAACAACAACAATAACAATGGAAAACCAGCGAAACTTGCAAGAAACTGCATCTCACGAGTATCTGGAGACAGGCTCTGGTGTCTCGTAGAAAATTCATAGAAATAGCAACAAAGTAAGCGAATAATAGAGCGAATTGTTTAGGCTTTGATTTCGTCGATATCGGAATCTGTTTGTCTATATCCACATATGGCATTCATCCCACGAATCTCTCTCGGATTTCGAATATGTTTGTTTTCTATTTCCCTGCTGCTGCTGCTGACCCTGAACAAAAGCAACAAAAAAAAAAACAATAAAATAAAAGGAAAAACAAACATGGCAAAGGCAAAGGCAAAGGCATTGCAATGTTTTGTGTTTTTTGCATATTTTGTATTGCTTCTTTCCGCATTCGATTCGGAATTCTAAGTACACTGAGAAAAGGAAACCTAAAAGGAACTCTAATAGGGGGGTTTCGTTCTTATATTCAAACAGGATTGAGGATCTGTCGAAAGCTGTATAAAAATATATTTATAAAAGAACATAAAGCAAATAAATAAATAAATCAAAGTTTAAATTGTTTTTGATTTGTCATTAGAATCACTCTAAAATTTTTAGCTTATTAGTCCTTAGTCTTGCAACGAAATTACCAGTTGGGAATTATTGTTTCATGCAAGTTATGTGTTTTTGCAAACTTTTTACACTCACAGATTTATTTCTAACATATTTTTATATATTTAATGAAAACTCAATGAAAAGTAAAGTTATTTCTTTTAAAATTCCTTAAATATAAAATTACTTAAACTAAGTTGATGTTTCTCGCTGTGCAGCTAGATGGGACGGATGTTAGTTGGAACAATTTTTAGCTCAGCTCGAGGATCATGTTCATGCTTATGACTGCTGATTGATTTGGCGACGCCATTTTAAAGGCAGAAACCCCTTGAAAGTGTCAAAAGAGGCGAAAAATAAATCACATTGCGTATACGCGGTGTGTGCGCGGCTTCCGAGGAGCGCGAGAGAATCGATTGAGCTGTAATCAGTTACGGCCATATGCCGTGTCTTGTGAACTTATCCCTTATCAGTCAATCAGTCAGTCAGTCAGTGAGTCAATCAGTCAATCAGTCAGGCGGTCAGTTATACGATTTCCCAAAATTCGGCTTTTATCGGCTTCCAGAATGTGTTCTATAGTGTCGCAATTGTAATGGAATTCGTCTGAATCAGCAGGGGATATATTCTCACTTACACAGCCACAAGGCGGTATCATTGGTCTCATTGTTTTGTTTCGTCTAATTTTATTATTTATAATAATAACAATAAACAAACAGTAAAGAGGGAAATGTTAATGTTGCCTGTGCTTGGAGCCAGCCCTGCGACGATTTCGATTGCGTTGGTCAGGATCGAAATGGAATTGGAAGCGGAATCAGAATCTGGGGAATTTAGGATGCAATTTATATATATTATATAAAACAGCTAAATATATATATATTGACAGAATAATTAACATCATTCAAGAAATCTAATTCGTGAGAGTGTGTATATAGAACTGTAATGCTAATTGGAGCAGCAAAAGATATAGTAAGACTAAGGAATTAATACCTCATAGAAATACAAATATATAGAAATAACTTTAAAGATACATAACTTATTAAAAAACACTCCAGATAGGCATTAATTGCTCTGAAGAAAAACCCCAAAAAAAAAACTAATCAGAGATAATATATATAAATACCATATCAATGGGGTTTTTTTTTACAATCCAGTCAGGAGACTCTCCAGCTATATATAGTGCTTGGAAAAATTCCACTTGATCCCCAGTAATTTGCCTAATCCCGAGTGTGAGAGATAAAAGCGGAGGAGAGATGCCGTAAGCATGCCTCTGTCCCGCCGTCCCGCCGAGAAGTGCAATTACCAAATGAGGGGGGCTCTTGGGACCTCTTATCTAACCCCGTACGACCGTATGCCATATAAATACATGCCAGCTTGTGCAATTGAGACTTATCTAAGCGCATTTGCATCGCAGTTGCAGTTGCTGTTGCAGTTGCAGTCGCAGTAAGTCGCCCTTCTTCTCCTTCCCAGGCTCCTATCTTTTTGGGAAACAAAAACAACGAAATAGATACTAAACCCCCCAAGTGGGGCCCCTCGAGAGCGCACACGGGTGAGCTCCTAATCAATCGGTTGCCGTGCTGTGATATGGTACTTATTTTAAAGAGTGGCATTTAGACGATAAGTCCCCCGGAAAATAAACCCTCCTCGGGCCCCATTCACACCGATTGATGGGGGAGAGATTAGCATTTAGCATTAAGTATTTAGTGTTTAGTATTTAGCATTTGTGTGCTACCTTGTCATAATAAAATCAAAAATAATGATAAGAGCATGGGTTAAGTTGCGGGGGGAATACAAATAAACACAGAACTCTGTTTGATAAGCCAAAGCTCTCTGTATAAATTAATCATCGCTGTCCTTGGGCTTAGAAGGGAATATCACCGAAGGTGATACAAACATTACTAATCGTTCTTCGTAAGCAATTACTGGACAACTAAGTTTAGATGCCACAAGTGGGATATTTATGGTATTTCCTTGAATTTCAACAAATGGCACCCACTCCCTGAGTAATGCTGGGACTGCAGTCTGTATCAATGCCCCAGTTCCAGGTAACTCACTTACCTGTGTCTGTGTGCAGAGCCAGGAGTTCTTCGATGCGACGGGACCAGAGTTTCACGCGAAACTGGCCGCCAGGTCCGGCTCCGATTACAAAAAGAGAGGCACAGAGGCACCGCTGGTGTCAGGTACGGATTTAGAAGCATGATATAGTGGCAGCAATCGATGGAAATCTATGCGTTTCCTCTCCATCGCATTGAATATTATAAAATTCCCGAAAACTTGATTGGCAGTTATTTACAATGCAGATCAGATCGTCCGCCGACTCGAGTATTTTGTGGACAAATATGTCCGCCGCTCCAACCGACCTCCTTCCGTTCGCAATCTTTATTATAGATCTTTATAGTGCGGCGGTAAATCAAGAAAGAGCCCGAGGAATCTATAAATATATATATATACGACATGTATAACAAATATATATATAATAAACCCTTCCACTGCCGGCTCAACGGTTGATTTGCTAAATCAAAAATACAAATATATTTCTTATTTCTTTCACCTGTCCGAGTCCGAGTCCGAGCGGGACTATGATTAAATATAATAAATTCTAAGCAAATAATTATAATAGCACTCGAGATCGCTTCGAGTGGCTCGTCCCGTGTGCTCCTTGTACTAGGATGGATCATTTATGATCCATATGAGGCGATCGGCCAAAAGATATGGCCAGACATTATACACTAGCTCTGGCTCTGGCTCTAGGTCTAGCTTTATATATTCTTTCATTTCATTTAAGGAGAATCTTAAAGGAATGGAATCATTGTGATCAGTTTTCATTAATCCGCACCCTTTATATATGTACCTTTATATTCCGTTTAACTTCTTTAAGATAAACAGGACTGGAAACAGAACGTTTTTAATTCTAACCTTTAGTTTCCTTACAAGAATCACTTACCACTCTCTAGTTCTTTTAGTTAAGTCCTTAAGCTAAAAGACTTATTCTTATAAATCCAGATGTATTTAAACGATAAATAATAGAACCCAAAAGATATAGTATCTAATGAATAATAATTGGTAGAAAGGATAAAGTACCAGGATTTAGAAAGAGATCGTTATCTATCATATTTAGTGTTCCCAAAAGAAACCTTTACCATTCATTGGTTATTATTCAAGTTTCTTAACCTATCTTCAGTAGAATATATCTACAAATATATCTAAACAATATGATTTAACCTGAAAGATATAATAACTGAGAGTCTACAAGAATGTCCCAGAATGAAAGGGTATTTTGGCTCTGTGTAGTAGCCCCTAATATTCCCATCATCCATGGTGAGTGGCCGACGACGGTTTCTTCGGGTTCGTCGCCGCCTCGCCAGCCGATTGACGACGCCCGATTGACGACTGTCGCCTGACGATTGACGGTGGCAGCGGCAGCGGCAGAGGCAGCGACCGAGGCAGCGGCAGTGGCAGCAGCGGACCGCTCCGCTCTTTAATAAGCTGGAGTCTGGCGGCGTATAAATTTAGTCAACGGTTGGCCGTGGAGCGACCAAAAGCAAAGCTTCCCAGTCAGTAAACCTCTGAAATCGGAGCATTCCGAAATTGTTTTATTTTAATTTTTGAAGCGCGTCAGTGTAAACAAGCCAAGAGCCAAAGAAAGGTATATTCCTTTGCTGAAAAAGAAGTGATCTTAAGTGAAAAAGTAATTTTTTTTAAGTTAATTTGAAGTTGGTTAATTAGTATATTATTTTAAGTTGTAATTATATTAACATTTAGGAATTTATTTAAACATTCAAGGCTTTAGTTTATGTTTTGTTTATTATTATTCTTTTATATATACTTTTTGATATATTTTAACTTAAAGAGATCCTTTAAAGTAAACGAAAACTCAAGTAGGATCAAAGGTTTATCAAAAACAATTTAGTATTTGACAACATTTTATCAGATTGAATCTTAATTTTTTATGGCAATGAAAATACAAGAAAATTGTTTGCTAAAGTAAAGAAAATAATTAAACTTTTAAACTCTAAGTGGAGAAAATAAAAAAATATTTTCATGAGAGTTGTTGCTTAGATAAATATATGTAATTAAGAGCTACAAATAAATACTCCTTGAAGATAAAACCAAGAAATCGAAAGAAACTTCCTTTAAAGTGCATTCAAGAAATAGTCAAATTAAAGTCAATATTTAATTTAAAAAAAATTTTAATCCGATATATAGCTGAATACCAAACCGATCTAGTGAAATACAATCGGATTGCATTTCAAATTCTTATAACAATTAAGTCTTACACAATCGGGCCAAGAACTCGGCCTGCATTCCGCTGTAATTCGCTTGCAACCAGCTCGTGGCCACTCTTGACCCAGAGGGAAGCTGACGGATAGCTCCTCCTCCTCCTCCTCCTCCTCCTTCAGCTGAAGTGCTCGTAAATCTCGACAAAGTTTCCGATTTCCATTACCAATCCGAAGCCGAATCCGATTCCGATTCCGAGTCCGATTCCGATTCCCAGCTATGATTCAATCCGCTCGAGTGGTCAGTTAGTCCAGATATATACGTATATATACAATATATATAGCAAGCATGCGATCGCGGCACATGTGTGTGGAATTATACCCAATAGCAGCGGCGAGTCGGAACGAAAAAAGGTGCTCGCCTTATCAATTATTTGATTAATATTTGGTCGTCGCGTCGCGCTTATCAATTAATTGAGTCAAATGTTGTAAATTGTGCGGAGTGTCAAGACCAAGGAGGATCTACCTGTGCCTCTACCTGTACTTTTACCTCTACTTCTACCTGTACCTCTATATTCTACCTGTACTTCTACCTGCATCCAGATATTACGTAGATAATTAACACACAAATTCGGGGAATTCGTGGGAGGTGGAGGAACGGCGCGGCAGGGCATTGACTGTTGCCGAAGTGCTAAGCGTGCTTGCACAGTGAGAAATGTGTTTCTACTTTACCAGCTCAAAATTAATATATATATATATTTGAGTAAATACAAGTGATGTACCTTAAAAAAGAAGAAACAGCACTTGACTCTCAATAGTTGCACTTGTGGCAGCCAGACTGCGCCCTGCCGCCAGCGTTTATTATTTATTTAATGGATTTCGTTGATAAGGCTCCGGAATCAAAACAATCTCAAGTTTCGATTGTGGGAATCAGGCTGATATATATGCCCGATGTGGCCCCTCTTTTCTCTCCGTGTCACATTGTTTATGCAATCCCCCTGGAAGTGCATCGAGTGCACATTTTTCTATGCCCCAAAGGCGATGACGCTGCCGATTGCCCAATGTCCGAGCACATATAGTCTATATAGTATATAGTGTGGCGTAGTAGTCTCTCAATCGTCACTCCAGATCGGATTCGGATCGGATTTATACACAAAATTCACACACAAACACACAAAACATTAACTAACCCACCGCCTTCTCCTCTTGCAGCACTATGGGCCTACTGAGCGAGGGCAGTCCACTCTCCTGGGAGGAGACCGAGGCGCTGGCCAACCATGTCCGCGAGCACGGCATCAATCAGTTCATCAACCTGTACCACAGACTGAAGGACCGCCAGGGCGACATCCTCAAGTGGGGCGATGAGGTCGAGTACATCATTGTCAAGTTCGACGACGAACAGAAGGTGGCACGCGTGGCGCTGCGCGCCCAGGATCTGCTGGCGCAGCTCAACGAGAAGGAGCTGGCCGATCCCAAGGGCGTCAAGTCGCTGTGGCGTCCCGAATACGGTGCCTACATGATTGAGGGCACTCCCGGCAAGCCCTTTGGCGGCCTGATGGCCCACTTCAATCTGGTGGAGGCCAATATGCGCTATCGCCGCGAGGAGGTCACCGAGCTGCTGGCCAAGGACGAGTGCGTCATGTCCATCACCAATTTCCCGCGCCTGGGCGCCCGCAACTTCACCTGGCCGCTGGCCCAGCCGCGTCCCGAGGATCCTCTCAGCTCGGCGCGGTCTCTCTATTTCCCGGACGAGGCCATTTTCCCTGGCCATCCGCGCTTCAAGACCCTCACCCGGAACATCCGCAAGCGGCGTGGCGAGAAGGTGTCCATCAAGCTGAAGGGTAAGTGTTGAGAGATCTCCCCCCGAAAGACATAGAGATCTAATTGCGATCTTTTGCACATTTGCAGTATTCAAGGATGTGAAGACGAAGCTGCCGGTGGAGGGCGCACCGCCCGGGGAACCGGACGTGGTCCTGCTGGATGCCATGGGCTTTGGCATGGGCTGCTGCTGCCTGCAGTTGACCTTCCAGGCTTGCAACATCACGGAGGCACGTCGCCTGTACGACCAGCTAGCGCCGCTGTGCCCCATCATGCTGGCCCTGACGGCGGCCTCGCCCATCTACAGGGGCTACCTGACCGAGTCGGACTGCCGCTGGAACGTGATCAGCTCGTCGGTGGACTGTCGCACGGAGGAGGAGCGCGGCCTGGTGCCGCTGGAGAAGCAGAAGTTCCGCATCGCCAAGTCGCGCTACGATTCCATCGACTCGTACCTGTCGCCCGAGGGGGCCAAGTACAACGATGTGCCGCTCACCTACGACGAGGCGGTGTACCAGCGTCTGATCGATGGCGGCATTGACCACCTGCTGGCCCAGCACGTGGCCCATCTGTTCATCCGCGACACGGTGTCGCTGTTCAGCGAGAAGGTGCACCAGAACGACAACGAGGACACGGACCACTTCGAGAACATTCAGTCAACCAACTGGCAGACGATGCGCTTCAAGCCGCCGCCGCCCAACAGCTCCATCGGCTGGCGCGTCGAGTTCCGGCCCTGCGAGGCCCAGATCAGTGACTTTGAGAACGCGGCCATCGTCTGTTTTGTGGTGCTGCTCACCCGCGTCATTCTCTCCTACCAGCTGAACTTCCTCACGCCGATCAGCAAGGTGGACGAGAATATGCAGACGGCCCAGAAGCGCGACGCCTGCCGCAAGGAGAAATTCTGGTTCCGCAAATCCTCCAAGACCACCGAGCAGCGCGCGGCCAAGGCCAAGGCACAAGCTCAGGCTCAGGCTCATGCCCAGACCAATGGCAAGGCCACCTTGAATGGAGGAGGAGTTGCCTCCGAGAATGGCAACGGGCTAGCGGTTAACGGCAACGGAAACGGAGTCGAGCACGGTGACAAGGAGGAGCAGCCGCTGACCAATGGCTCGGCCAAACTGAACGGACATGGACATGGCGACACCAATGGCATTACCACCAACGGCAGCGCCTCCAACGGCTCCTGCAATGGCACGGACAGCGACCACACCGACACCGATGATGAGGAGAACGAGCTGTTCCAGCTGCTCTCCATCAACGAGATCTTCAACGGAAAGGTAAGCAATAATGCCACACGATATTCCCACAGACATTAATTCAACATTTCTTTGTCCCCTTTACAGTCAAATGTCTTTCCCGGTCTGGTGCCGCTCATCCGCAGCTATCTGCAGTCCATGGAAGTGGACACGGACACCCATTGCACCATTGAACAGTATCTGCGCTTCATCGAGAAGCGTGCCGCCGGCGAGCTGATCACCACGGCCACCTGGATGCGCGAGCAGGTGCTCAACCACCCGGACTACAAGTGAGTACTGCTGCGCACCACATGGCACCCTATAGAGTTTGGCTAACACGTATCTGAATATTTGCTGTTGCAGGCAAGATTCCGTGGTCAGTGAGCGCATCAACTACGATCTGCTGAAGCGCATCCAGGGCATCCAGGAGGGCAAGCACGTGGAGCCGGCTCTGCTCGGCCAGGGCTATCATTCCAAGACCAAAACGAAAGACTTCATTCCACCGGCGCTGCAGAAGCAGCTGGCCAAGAACGGCGGCTGCTGCGAGGAGAAATGATCGAGGAGCGCGCTGCGGACGCGTCCAACGCAGCTGGCCGCCGGTGGCCGGCGCATGTGATTCGGGTTTTGTGGGTCCGTTTGAGGTACATTATATTAGTGGCATGTCGAGATCGGAACGGAGCGGAGCGGAACGGATCGGATCGGATCGGATCGGAAATGCAGCGGCGCGGAGCAACAACATTTATCAATATTACTTTCATAGCATAATTTAAACGATTAACAATTAGCGTGCACCCATATCCTAATTGTGGACAAATGTTTTTGCGGCCCGAGCGTCGCCAGAAAAAGGCAGGAAGCCGAAAGCTGGGCGGAGTGAGGAGTGAGGAGCGACAAGCAAGGAGTATGGAGATGCTGGGGATTTGGACAGAAGCGGGGTTTCGGAGCAGCGACGGAGCAGCCGGAGTGGTCAAGGGGCAACAATGCCTAGCCATGTCTGCCGTGATCGAGTCCTTGTCCGGGGATAGCGAGGTGCCTCCCGAGGGATCCGAGCAAAATCTACAAGCTACAACAACATAAATCTCAACCAAGTGCCGTTCCACAAAACCTAACAAGGAGGAAGAGAGGATGAAGATGGAGGAGAATGGAAAGAGAGGAGAAGAGAATTCATAGTTCAAAAAGCGAGGCAAGGTTAAAAGCGTCTTTCTGTTTGTTTTCGTTTAATAAAATATATATATTTATTATTATTCCTATTCTTATAAATGCAAGTACAATGGAAAGTTGTTTATTTTTTTTTTTATTAATAGATATATACACATACACACACACACACACGCAAACACACCTACGAAAGTGGCCTGCTGTTATTAAACCTAGATATGATAAGGATAAAAACAAAAACAAAAACAAAACACTCTGAAGTGAGAGAAACTCTTGTGCTATTATAATTTATTGTGTATGTGATTGTTTCCCTACTATAATATTATGATTATTATGATTTATTGTGACCACAAGCAAGCAAATAAACGGAAAACATTGTTGAACCTTAATTGTACGATATATAAGCGATATAAAGCGATAGACTTTACACACTATATAAATATTTAAAGATACCCAAAAAGCAAACGCTATCGATGTGAGCTCGGACTTAGGGACTTTTCATGAAATTGCCTTCGGAAACGAAATGAGAAACTGTACTTATGCATACCTAGTTGCCGTTATGAGAGTTAGGAATGTTAGTCTAGACTAAATAGCAAATTGCGAGAAATGGAAATGGAGCGACGACGGAGACGATGACACAAGTTATAACCAATCAAAACTATATATATATATATACACCACATGTAAACTACTATATACACAGTCAAAACGTTTCGACAAGATTTGCCAGCCGATTTGTAAGATTTTTCAGCATTTAATTAACTATTTTATAACGAACAACCGATAAACAGGCCCATTTATTTGCTTGCCCTCCTCCAAACAGTATTTTGATAACAACCCATAGACCCGCCTCAACAACACTATGTACTGTCGCCACATCAAACTAATTATTCTATGAAAATACAAAATAAAAAACGTTTTGCGAGAAACACACAAGCTACCAAAACCGAGAAATCTATTTATTTGAATCGATCCGCCAAGTTGGCAGGCCGGATGTAAATGTGCGATAACGATAACACATTGGCCCAGCCGGCTAGTGTCTCACCACTAGCTATGGGACTTGCAGTGGCTTTTCCAAGGGTATCCAATTCTGGGGGATAATGTTATTTTTATGAAGCTTAAAATTGTATAATCTTTTCATTTAATAATGTCGAATGTAATTTTAACTGGTTATTTTTTTCAATATGTTATCACAATTATTAAAAATAATTTAAATACAAAAGTTGTTGAAAAAATCCGCCCCCTAAAAGCTAAATCCCCTTCATGGGCTCATGCCTACGCCAGTGCCTAATCATGAGGAGAGAAACAAAAGGGAGAAACAAAAACAAGTGATTGGATAATATTTGTTTGTTGATCTCTCCGCGGCCATACTGCTAAATATACTAACTAGTATTTTGTTCGAGCTGACATATTAAAAACGGTTAACTTCAGTGAGATTAATCTTTTGTTTTTGGTTAATTGTTAAGCTTGCGTATTCGCAATAAAAACACTCTAGTCACCGTTAGCCCTTGTGCGTGTGTATACAAATGCGTGTGTGTGCGTGCGTTTTGTGCGGCTTTTTGGGCGGAGACGGCTGTGCAATCCTAATTTGTTATTATTGTTGTTGTTAATTGTTAATCCGTCATGAACGCTATTCTGCCTTATCGGAAGCAGAAACAACAACATTAGCAATTTGTCGCTCATCCTTTTTATGCTTTTTCTATATTCATACACAACACTTGAAACATTAGTGTAGTGTGTGTGCGACGACAGCACGAGAGAAGCAAGCCGAGAGACACGAAGGCTCCGACAACAGAGATAGATAGACTGGAAAAACGGAAAAAGAAAAACAAATGCATCTCGGGGAGCTGCATCGAAATTAATCAAGTGAATTACGGACTGAACGTACTGGCATTCGTGGGCAGTAGCCAACAGGGACAACAACAAGTGATGGCGGAACGGCGGAACTGAGCAAGCAGAGTGTCACCAAGCAGCCGCAGGACATTCGGTACGAAACGCAGCACAAAGGGTAGCCAGCAAACACGCCCATCCGAGCGAGGCGGCCAAGGAAGGTGAGAAGGAAAGCAAAGGAACGCAGCGCCCGATTCCGATATATGTATATGCAAACGTCCTTGGGGAAGTGGCACTGGCTGTGGCGGAAGCAGGAGCACAAGCAGAAGCAGCAGCAGCAGCAGCAGCAGAAGGAGACGGACGAGGTGCAGGTGACATCCGACGACACACAATTACAGTAAAAGGTGCGCCCCAAACGATGGGTAAGTGGGCGGGAGAGCGGGTCGGTGCTGTTGTTCTTTCGTTTTCCCCCCCTTTGTTCTTACCATTGTGTCGCATTTCCATACATCCTTTTCATTTGACAATGTGCTTGTGTGTGTGAGTGTGAGTGAGGGGTATGAGTATGGGTGTGAGAGTCTAGCAGGTGCCTTCCGTTTACAAGTTCCGGAATCAGTGTCAGAAGTTCCAACGGTTCCTACCTAGAAAAGTGATCAGAGATTATAACGAAATAAGTTACAAGTACTGGAAAGCGAGCTAAAAAACTCCTGATTTGAACCGTTAATTACTAGAGTTACTGTTGAAGTTTTCAAAATATGAAGGTGATCCCTATATATGTAACTTATAATAGCACCTTATTTTATTAAAAATTTAAATGTTTACATACAGTTTCTTGGCTCTAAGGTTGCCTCCCATAATCGCTTTCAGGAAAACATATCAAAATACACGTATCTGATAACTCCCTTAAGAGAACTCTGATGCACAGGTGTAGGCGTAGTTCCAAGTATTTTCGTGCTGACTATATAAAAAAAAATGACTGCTGGACATGAAGTGACATGCTCAAGTGGAACTAGTTCCCCGCTTTTAAGGATAGCACTGGACTTGCGAGAGTCAGAGCTTGAGAGCTGCAAAAGGACGCGCGCGCGTAGAGAGAGAGCAAGAGCGAGAGAGAGAGAGAGGGGGCGTTGTGTTTTGAAGCGGATTTTTCCGTGTTGAGATTTTCGCACACACAGTTCTCCGCAGCGACGGCAACAGCAACAACAACGGCGAAGAGAGTACACGTGCCTCTCCTGTACATTCGTCGCGTGCCCGTGCTTTGTGTGTGTCTGTGTGTGTGTGCCAGTGTGTGAGTGCGGGTAAAACAATGTAAGCTGAAAAGGATCAAAAGCGCAAGGCGTTGTTGCAGGACCTGCGACTGCGAGAGAGCGAGAAGGCGAGCGCAGGGAGAGAGTGAGAGCGAGTGCGAATGCGAATGCGAGTGAAATATGAAAATTGCATTTTCCTCTTTCCGTGTGGGAGCGCTGGTCTAGAGTTCCGCCTCCTCCCGCCGCCCATTGTTACGCCGTTGCCGAGTTGCCTCACGGATTCCTGCACTGCAGTGCCATCTAGTCCTGTTCTGTTCTGTCCTGTCCACCTCAGTTCAGTCCGATTCGGTGCAGTGTCGTGAAAAAAGCGCAGGCAGTCAGCTCCTTCAAGAGTGCACTGCAGTTTTTCCTCCTTTCTATTTCCCCATTTCTCTGCCCCGCTGATTTTCTCCGATTTTTCCCGTGTCGATTGCGAGTGTGTGCGAGCGTGAGTGTGAGTGGCGACGCCCTCATCCGGAAGTTGTGCTGCCTCAAGCAAATCCCATATATCAATAATTGCAGCAACGGCAACAGCAGCAGAAGCAGATTCCACAACGCCAGCAGGAACTGGAGGAAGCGGAGGCAGCAGAGGCAGCGGAGGAGCTGGAATAGGTGGCCCCACTGGCGGAGCTGACACTGGCATCGATATTGGCATTGGCGGCACCATCGGCATCGAGATGCTCAAGGCGCTGTACGACTTCCAGGCGGTCTATCCGAAGACCATTAGCTTCGACGAGGGGGAGTACTTCATCCTGTACCAGACCTCCGCCCGCCAGCGCAATTGGTGGCAGGTGGTCAGCATGAAGGGCAACATCGGGTTCGTGCCCTCCAATTACGTAATGAAGATTAAGGTAACGCTGGCGCTAAGCCAAGGTACTACTCGAGCTTCGACTAAAGCCATCGTCTAACCGCTGCAGGTGGAGCACGACTTCCTCATCAGCTTTCTGAACTCGTCGATCGAGTCGCTGGAGAAGTGCACGGACCACGAGATCAATGGCATCATGTCCAAGGACGAGCTGCTGGACAGGCTGCGCGAGAAGAAGCACACCATGGAGCGGCTCTATGCGGTGAGATGCAATGATCAAATCCTTCCTGTGATTCCCTTCAATTCCTTTATCCGTCCTTCCAGGAGAGCTCAGAGCGCGACGGCGACTCCTCGCTGTCGTACTCGCACAGCTACAGCGACAAGGGCAGTCACCGGCACTCGCATCCCCACCCAGCCCAGTCCCAGACTCAGCTCCACTCCCAGCACCGGCAGCACAGTCCGCCGGCGAGCGGTGGCAGTTGCGGTGGCGGCGGCGGCGGCGGATCCCAGCGACTGGACATGAGCAAGAAGAGCATGTCCAGCCCGGCGGTGGGATCCTCGTGCGGCCCCGCTTCCAGCCAGGGCATGGTGGAGTCGCCCAGCATGGGCAGCATGCAGTTCCATGGCAGCAGCTGCACCATTCAGACGCCGCAGCAGCAGCAGCCGCTCCCAGCACCGCCAGCTCCAGCTCCAGCACCAGCTCCTGCCACGCCCACAACAGCCGCTGCCAAGACGGCCGGGGATGTGGCGCAGGACAACAGCATCACTTCGGAGCCGTCGGAGACGACAACGACCACCACCACGACCAGCGAGGACGTGGTGACCACTTACAAAGAGACCAGCCAGATGAGCACCAGCCAACACAAGCCCCTCAACGGCAGCACGGCGTCTGCCTCCATATCCGCCTCCGCCTCAGCTTCGGCCGTGCGCAGTGCCGGCAACGGCAGCGGCGGAAGGGGGAGCACGGGAGCCCTGCATCACGACTTGCCGCCAGAGGAGGCGGACAGTGCGCCGGACAAGTCCGATGATGCCAGCGCCGTGCCCAGCGACGATGGATGCCAGGCCAACGGCGACAGTGCGGACAATAGCCAGGCGCTGGACAGCATCGAGAGTCCTTCGCACCGGGAACGAGGCGGCAGGGAAGCCGAGGAAGGAGCTGTTGGCGGCAGCAACGGCGCAGCTAACTATACACGCGGACAGCTGAAGGTGGAGTCCTCGGATGTGTATCAGATCGTGGACGCGTTGCGACGCAACACAAACCTCAGCTTTGACCTGTCCTGCGAGGCGCTGCGCGTGGTGCTGACCAGCCTGGAGCAGCTGTACAACGGAGCCATCAACCCGTACCTGGAGGCGGTGGCCGTCCATGTCACCGGCAAGGTACCCACGCCCAAGGAGCTACTGGGCATCACGCACGATGCCAAGCGGCTGCAGTATCTCTTCGCCCAGCTGGCTGACTGCAAGAACGACACGGAGCAGCGAACCTGGATGCTGTACGAGGACGAGGAGGACATTATTCAGTTCCTCGAGGAGCTGGTCGAGATTCTGGTGAGTAGTATACACCTTGGATTCACATAATAAACCTTTAATACCAATTCCTTTTCCACAGAACAACGCTGACGAGAACATCAGTTGCTACGAGATGTCCTGCGACCAGTACCAGATGTTCATCAACCTGGTGCAGTACTATCAGATGGAGACGCGCTGGTCCATCAAGCGACTGCTGCTCAAGACATTTACGGCCGCCTGCCACTTGGACTACATTATCGTGGACATTCTGCTGACGTCGGTGCTGCCGCTGGAGATTGTAGGGGAACCAGAAAATCTTTAAAAAAAGAGCTACTCTAATTGCAATCTTCTCCCTCTTAGGTGGAGGACATGAAGACGCATTTTTCTAATCTGGATCGCTTCAAGCAACTGGTCAAGATGCTAACCATCATCTTCTCGCTGGGCCAGCCCATGCCGGTGAACCATCAGGGTGAGTCTCCGTCTCTGATTTCTCGAACTGCAGGAATCATAATTGCATTCGCTTTGCAGACTATTTGGGCGTGCACTTTGCCAGCTTCCTGCTGGAGATCGTTGAGGGCAACAACCCGGAGCATCTGGTGGACATGGTCATTGCCCTGATACTGGCCTTTAACCAGCAGTTTAGCGAGCACACCTTCAACGTTATCATCGAGGCGATGCAGAACCTGCCCTCCGCCAAGGTTTTCACGGAGAAGCTGCTGCTCCTGCTCAATCGGGAGGGTGAGTCGCCCGGCATGTCGGATCTACATATAGATATATATATACCAAACGTCAGTATGTATTTGATTCTAATGGGTTCTCGTTTGACTTTCAGACGATCCCACGCGCCTCCTTAAGCACCCCAACGAGCACATGAACACGGTGCTGCGCATGTTCATCGACATATTCAGTCACCCGGACACGGCGGGCATGTTCTACACGAACGACATCAAGGTGCTCATCGACATTGTGGTGCGCCAGCTGTCCGACTTGGATGCGGGAAGTTCGGTAAGCTATCTATCTATCCTATCTATACCAGCACTTACAAAAATCCTTAACAGACGCGACCCTGCTACTTGGAGCTGTGCCGGCGCATCCTACGCAACACGAACTACCAGGAGCACCAGCACCGCAAGCACGACCTCATGAAGATCTTCACGCGCATCTTCTGCGAGGAGACGGAGTGCAGTGCCTCCGATCAGCAGCTGGTGCGGGAGATAGCCAACGAGTTTCCGCAGCTGTTCAAGGCCTAGAGAAGGAAATGTCCAAGCCCAAAGCCCGAACCCAAACACTCGAAACCAAATTGTAAAGCGTTGCTAGTGAGGCGAGCCGACCAAGCGAGCCAACCCTAAAATCCAAAAATTATTTCGATTTTAATCAGTGAATTGTTGACGCATTTGTTTAGCATCTTGGTACTCGGATAGCCACAGCCCTCAGCCCTCGGCCCTTAGCCCAGCTCAGACTGCATTGCAGGGGCAGCGCACACTCACGCGACTCTACATATATCTTATGAACATAGTCGGTAAGCAGGAGAAGTGTACTAGTTGCATGCGGAGTAGATGCAACCTCATAGCGATACCCAGTAGCGTATCAGTACTAGACGTAATACTAAATTATATATTATATATTATATATTATATATATTGTAATTCCCAAGCGATCGTTGCGGGTCCCATGATGATTTCTCACTCAGTTAGACTTTAGTCGGGGGACGATGACGATTTTAGCCGGAGCCAGAGTTCAGGCGAGTTCAGCCTCACTTTTAAATTTTTTGTAGTTATAATTACCAATTTATTTGGAGATCCAAATTTTGAAAAAAACGACAGAGAATCACTCGGAGAATCAAATATTTATAGCCTAATTATACACCTATATAATGAAAATATACACTCATAACACGACGGACGAGAGAAGCCAATTGCAATCGGCAAGAAAAGTAATGAATATTATGTAAAAGTAAACAATTGATATTGATATATATTATAGCGAAAGTATTTGCAGTATTTGCTGGCAAAATCCGAATCGAGTCAAACGTAACGAGCATGCATATAATGTTAAATTTGTTTATATAATCTATGGGGAGGAGACAGAACTAAGCCGAATAGGAAACGGAAATCATTGACAATTGTTAAAGCTCAAATACAAATATAAAATTGGTTGAAAATTAAGGACGGAGCGCTGCAGGAGCTGCATTGAAGATTGCAACAGCAACAACAATTAAGGACACCCATTGCATTTCTCTCCCCCACTCACTCGGTCACACGCAAGACACACACCACTCACTCTCACTCTCTCTCTATCTCTATATATCTCTCTCACTCTCTCTCAAGCTAGGAAAGGAAAGGAAGGGAAAGTTTGTTACACATATACCTATCTCTATATAGACACGATCCCTCATCTCTCCCCGATAACTGGAGGCATCATTGGTCAGTCGTTTTTGTTATTGTTACTTTATTGAATAATATAGGAATCACAACGAAGTTGAAATTGTGTATATGGGTTGGTGTCCTTGAAAGGATTTTAAAAGTAATGCTTGGCGCAGTTGCTAATGAAGAAATTTAAAAGCATACTTTTGAACAGCCTTTCAAGGGCTTTCAACTCTCCCCTTAAAACCCCAATTTGCAATCAGGCATTAAGTTTTGGGGGAGGAAGCTACATTGGATGAAACAAGCACAGAACTTGTTACCCTTTAGTTTCAACACAGAAATATGTGAATTCGGACATGTGTATTCTACAGTTACGACTGTAAAGCATACCCTCTACATTGTTTTGAAATCATTTGCGATTTTTGTGGCATCTCTGGCCCAACAAAAGTGGTTTTTATAGCACTGCCGCAGTCCTTAGCCTAGGATTTTATGAAAAACTTAGTGTTATACACGAGGGATAGAAATTTTAATTCGGTTCCAATGTGATTTCTCCCCCTGGGGACATGGAGACACTGTCCCTGACCTTAAGATCGATTCTCATTCAATGGCATTTGAGAGCACATGGCATTTGTTATTATTTAATAGTTAAGCAACCGATTTTAATCGAGCATTTACCTTTCTTTGTTTGTAAACTGATGACTCGCTGGGTGCACAAACGAATTTAATTTGCCAAGTTTCGTAACGAATAGGGATAAATTTACAGCCAGTTATAAACTAACTAAATCAAGTTGATGTCAAATGCTTCAAAATCAATATTAACCACAAATTGTACCTTTCGATTTTAAATTTCAACAATTAAACACAATTAACACTCTTGGTAATTGAAAACAGAAAAAACGAAAAAATATAAAACAACAAAAAACAATGAGCAGCAGCAATAAGAAAAACAAAGAACAATTAATATATTTAATAGTACTACGTTAACAATAAAATAAAAACACATACACACGTTTTATGTCAAGCAAATAGAGCTCATTTAAAAGATGTTAGCCTTTCATTTTTTAACACAAAACAGATCCTAAAAAAAAACAAAATTACGAGTTTTAATAAACGCATTCAAAATGTAACGAAACGAAATTGAAAATGTAAGAAACGAAAGTAATAAATACAAAAATTCAAAGTATTTGCAAGTGTTTCATTAAATATCCTTTGGGTCGTCGGGATTATTTGGAGATCAGTTTGAAGGTCACACACAATATATATTCTTAAATAGCTTACCCAGAAAATATAACATAATATTATTTCATCCTACGTTTACAAATATAATTTTATGTAAATTGAGACGAAAGTGTGTTATAAAAGATTAATTAATATCAAAACTATGCCAAAATCGCATTAATTACAACTCGGACAGCTTTTCTGTGATTTTTTTTGCCCGCTTATTTTAAATTTGGCCGTTTAATAAATATATTTTATTGTTTCTTTTGTTTTTGTACAAATTGTTGTTGCTGTAAAAGTGTTGTAGTTGTTGTAGGCAAACACAAGGCCTTAATCTTGCCATTTTCAGTGCAAATTCATCAATTTCTGGATTTTTTTGCACCCGGCGAACAGAAAGAACAGCAGAGAGACGGAGATCTATTATAAACTTTAATAAAATACCCGAGTTAGCAACAACAACAAAGAGAAATAAAAAAAAAATAATAATAACTGCCAAATTCGAATTCAAATTTAAAATAACGACCAGATCCCGCCATGGGATATGGTTGCAGTCTGGACTTATTTCCAGACATTGGGCAGGTTTGGAACTCGGTTTTTTATAACAGTTTATAATAGATATCCGTCGTTGCTAGTGAGAGTATACAGAAGACTGTCTTAATTCAGATATCTTTAAAACTGTTGCCGTTGCCTGTTGATGCTGATCAAGAATATATATCATTTCTAGGGTCGAAAACGACGTTGCAAACTTCTGACTAAAATTGTATAGGAAGTGAGCCAGGAACATGAGCAACATTTCCTTAGCAACAAAGTTGCTGTGCCCACTCAATTCGAGCAACATCGGTATGCTGGCACCACCAATGGATGTTGCTCAACATGTGACGCGCAGCAGTTGTCTAGCAACATTTTCCAGTGAATTTTTGATCATTGTTCAATTCAAGTTTTATAAGAGACACTTGTTTGTTTTTCTCATCGTTTATTCGTGGCGGAATAAAGGAATTCGCTTAAATTCTAATGTGGTACATATAGTATACAGCTTGATTCGGTTGGGGTTAGGTTTACAGCCTAGTCCTAAGTTCTACTGACAGGTTCAGGTATAGATTAGCTTTAGTCACAGCTCGCAGCCGCCGACTGCTGCTGCTCCTCTCGTGCTGCTTTTACCTCCAAGAACACACCTCGATCTCTTACTCACTAATAAATGCATTCGTCTCCGGTACGTTTTCAACATGTTTTTGGATCTACACTCCTTCTATCTTTCTTTTTTTCTTTCCATTTCCGAAATTTCCTAACTAAACACTTGTGGTTTTTGTAATTTTGCTTTGCTGTCGACGCTGCTTGGAAGTAAAAGCGCAAAAAGACGTAAACAAATTATGCAAAAAAAAAAAGAAAAAAATAACAAAAGAAAAAAAAAAAAGTAGAAATATGCTACAAAATCAAGAGAATAAAAGAACTAATCGTTAACATTGAACCGTGGTAAGTTGGGAATTATGTACAATTCGAATTCCTGACACATAAATAAATAAATACACTTTTAAATGCAACTTAAACGATCGCACACGTCGCGTCGTTTATAGCGAAATCTGGACTTACAACGCTACGCTAAATATTATATAGACAGATGCAGATAGATATATCGCTAAATGCACAACAAACGAAACAAATTCGAGCACATTGGCAACCCACAAAACGCTTGGCAACTAAATCCTACTAATACACGGTACGGGAGGGGGGTAGGGGGGCGGGAGTAGGGAGTAGGGGTGTACAGGATCTACAGGATAACAGATAATGGGGCTGAGCTTAGTCAATGACCACCGACCACGGATGATCCACCTTGCCGTACTGGATGTCGGTCAGCGTGTCGCGGATCAGCTCATGCACGGGCTTCTCCTGCTCCATGGTGGGTATGTAGAGGTCCTGGCCGAGGTAGTTGATGCGGTTCACGGGACTAACCACGCACGCCGTGCCCGCTCCGAACAGCTCCAGCAGCTATTGAAACGATAAAGAACCTCCGGTAAGATCTGGGCTCCGCAGGCGAAGAACCTTCAGGGGGCACACTTACCCTTCCCTGGTTGAGCAGCTCGCAGACTTGGGGCATGGTGATGGTCGCCTCGGACACCTTGAACTTGCCCCACTGGCGGGTCATGCGCAGGATGGAGTCACGGGTGATGCCCGGCAGGATCAGGCCACTCAGCGGCGGGGTAACCAATTCTTGTTCTGCAAAAATAAAGAAGAAACAATACGAGTTGAAGAATGTGCGGCAAGGCATTCCCTGGGCTGGAGACTCACCTCCTTGGTCGTTCACGTAGAACATGAAGATGTTCATGGTGCCCACTTCGGTGAGCTGATGATCCTCGCCGTAGAGCCACAGCACCTGCTGCAGCCCCCTGGCCGCCGCCTCCTTCTGGACATTGATGGTGGGTGCGTAGTTGGAGCCCATTTTGCGATTGCCGACGCCGCCAGGCCAGGCACGCACGTAGCTGGGATCAGCCAGGAGGGAAACGGCGCCCGAGGAGCCAGTCTTGAAGTAGCTGCCAACGGGGCTGAGGATCGTGTAAAGCAGGGCCGAGTCTGAGGAGGCCACTCCCAGAGTGGGCTGTAAATGATGGTCAAGTTAGTTAGGACAAAGATCTCATATTCCGGCAGGGTCAGGACTACTTACATCAATGCCAATCAGCGTGGGACGGATGTACAGGCTGGCGGTGTCCGTGTGCGGCACCCACTCGGAGTCAATGGACAGCAGGCGGGACAGGCACTTGACGAACTCCGGGCCCTCGAACGTGGGCAAGCCGGAGCGCTGGGCGGCCAGGTTCATGCGGTTCATGTTCATGTCCGGCCGGAAAATGCGGATCTTGCCGTCGACGCCGCGGTACGCCTTCATGCCCTCAAAGAGCTGCAATGGAATCAGATTTCAAATGGGATTAAAGTTAGGTGATAAGACCACTTGGCAGCATTGACAACAGTCGGATGACTGTGATCTTGATTTGGATTCTGCCCATACTATATATATATATATAAACCGCATGACGTCGGTACTTGAACCGCACGTGCGACTCGCTGTTGTTGACAGAGATTATGGTTGACGGGGTTCACTTACAGCAACCAGTGCCAGAGTCACGTATGTAAACATACATTCCACGAGTTCTCTCGAAAACAACATTCGATATTGGTACGTATATATAGTGGGAAATACTCCAGTATAAACTGATATATCCTTACCTCGACAGCGTAGTGCAGCACCTTGGCGGCCGGATGCATGACCAGGTTCTCCAGGGGCGTGATCTCCGGCCGCTGCCAGCCGCCTAGGCTCTTGTGGTAGTAGATCTTCAGCATGTGGTCGGTGAAGAGGCGTCCGAAGCCCAGCTCCTCGTCGTTGTCGGGCTTGGCGTGCAGCTGCTCGGGAGCTGCCAGGCGCACGGATAGCTGGGAGGCACGGAACTGATGGCCCAGATCCTTGTCATGCTTAATGGGCTCCGGGGCACCGCTGGCGTACTGTGCGTCTACGGAGGCGGTGATCTGGAAGTCGGCGGTCGACTTTTGCTGGTGCTGCTGCTGCTGCTGGGCGGCCTTCAGCGACTGGTTGCTGCACAGCCGGATGGACTTCTCGATGAAGCGGATCAGGCGGTGCTGGTTGCGGAAAATATCCTGCAAGGAAACAAGGGATAACATAAGCTTTAACAAGGGATCTATTTCAGAGCTATATTAAATGTTTAGTTATACAAATTGAATGTCTTATGGAGGCTGCAATATATCTGTTAAATATATTTATAAACATTTGTAGTAAATACTTATAAACTTAGAGTGAGTCTATAAATCTACGCTTCACATTAAATGATTGTATGCTAATTTCGGGGTCTAGACCCGAAAGCGTTGTCTTCGGACCCCCGAAAATGATTTGCACACTCATTAATTTCCAATTTGCAAGGCAGACGATCTCGTTGGCGGGACTTGGACTGATGTAACCCCCGAGTTTGTGGCTATAGTCTACATTCCGGGTCAGACGAGAGTCAGCAGTTTAGATTCCGCTTTGGCAAGAGCTAATCAACCGGCGTATTCCGTATATTTTGCTGATGCCGATGCCGATCTGATCTCCGGTCTCCTTGACGGATCGCGATGGCTGACGAAATCGGCCCAAACTATCGACTAAGCCAAAAAATAACTAAATAACTAAAGCGGTCCGAACTGCTGTCATTGCTGGTCGGCATTGCATCAGCCGAAAATAACAAACTAGATTGATTCAAAAACCCGCCAGAAAACACGTTGAAAATTGGGCGCCACGGAAGAGTCGAATGTGTCGTCTGAATGTCTGCCCATTCAGGGGAAGCTTATCTGACAAGTGCGAGGATTGGGATGGGGGAGACGTGGAATCAGGGGCAGGGCGATAACGACAGGCCATAAATGTCCAAAATAAAACATTAATGGGTTCTATTTATAAGTGGTCTGGAGCTGGGAGCGTGGCAGGTTGTTCGGAAATAGTGTCTGTGTTTATACGGCCAAGTCCAGTGGTTACAGTTATGGAAAAGTTTGGCATAAGAAGCATTAAAAACTTTGTAGAATGAAGAACTTATCCAATATAAATAAAATGTATTCAACTTTCTTCATTAAATAAATATAAATAAAATAAATCATTTTCAAATCAAAATCATAATACATTTTTACACTTTTTAAACTCGTAACTTTTGCATAAAATCAGAATCTTATGATTCGACTTCAGTTTCTTTTATCTCAAGTTCAAAGTGAATTTGGGAATTCTTATTTATGGTATGTCTTATTTATTTCTTTTAATTTTGTCTCGCGTTGATAAACAAATGAAGCGAGCGCCGCCGTGATTTGCATATATTCATAAGGGAACCGCCGCCAATATTCCGATTTTGGTCTGTTGCTAACTTGCCGAGATTTCAGCTTTATTTTCGTTGCGTTGCTTGGAAACAAGCGGCGCGAGATAGCAGTGTTTGGAAGTCGAAATTTTTGAACTTGATTACAAACCTTAGCGTTGATAGCCATTTTGGTCGTCATCTTGTTGGTTTTTGCAGTGTAACTTTCTTTCCCGTTTTCTTGCTCTGCTCTTGCAGACTCTTCAACTCTCTTTGTTGCTCTTTTTTGCCTCTCGCTCTTGCGGCACCTCTAGCACTTGCACTTTGTTGCCGCACTTTCGCGAACCGATTATGTCTATGTGTGTGTTGTAATGTTGTAATTGGCGGAGCGAACTGCACTTTGCACAGTAAAAAAATGGTTGTCTTTCACTCGATGTTTCGATGTGGCTTCGATTTGCTTTCTTTTCTGGCCTTTCACTCGATCTGAACGGCACGAAGTCTCTGCAAGAAATGAGCTGCTGCCGCCGAGCGCTCCTCTATGTATAGCTCTTGGCGCGCGCCAGTGTGCGTGTGTGTCGTACGATTATTGCCCCGTTTACCGTTCGTCACAGCGCCATTTTTAAGAGCACGGCGCAGAAATGGCCGCTAAGAGAGCGGGCAAGCATGCGAGCGAGCGAGCGGGAGAACGAGAGCGCTCCGTACACTGCGCTAGAAAAGTTGAAAGGAAAGATCGCTGAGGGAGATATCAAAATGCGGCTTTCTTTTAATTTTTATTTTTTGTATTATTGTTATTTACAATACAATGCTCCGGCGAATATGACTGGTAAAATTAACAAAAATAAGCTGACGCTTCAGTTTTTGTAGAAATCTATAGGTTATCACCTGTTCAAATATTGAAAATAAACCTACATATTGATCACATATAAGTTTATTATAATCAATTTCTGGTTATGTATATTTTTTAAATAAACTATTACCCCTATCCCTTAATTTCAAGTTTACCGAGCTAAACATTATACATTTTCAAACGATTTATATCATAAATTGGTTTTCACAGTGTAGCCAAAATGTAAGTTGCCGAAAATCGAATGTTTTTTCGGTTGCTCCCTTTCGGCTCTTGTTCGGGTTTCTTTGCGATCGATCGTTTCGGTCTTCGTGTGGGGGTGTGGTGCGGGGGGGATAGGCGGTAGGGGGTAGGTGGAGCGGTGTATACCCCCCATGGGCTGCGCATACTTATTTGGGCGCAGCGAACGCCGATTTCGGCGGGAATTTTTTCTCGTTTTTTAGCAGATTTTTTGTTTTTGCCTCGACAATTTCGGGCAATTATTTTTCGGTCTTTTTTTTTGTCTTTCTGATGTGTTTGCTTCGAGTTGAGTTTTGGATTTTTCGGACGGTTTCTCTTCTGGTTCTAGTTCTTTGTTTGCGCCGCTCGAGCGTGTGTACTTTTCCATTAAAATGGTGAGCACACAATGGCATATGTACTTGCCGATATCTATATATTTTCTATATGCATACTATTATATAGTGGGCTTTTATTTAAATAATAGTTTCTGTACCACACCAAAACATGTTTTAAAAAGTAAATAAATGAGCAAAATTACCTCGTTTTATTTGAATATGTACTTATTTTTAAAGGATTATTTAAGCTTGGAATTAAAAACACAAAATACCTTTTGTTTTGAATTCTTTTTAAATTTTCTACTTCTTTAGGCTCAAAAGCAGCTATAGTTGAATTCCTTGTTGCAAATATCGACTGATTTCTCAGTCGGCAGGATATTTGATTTGGGGAATTTCTTGTTCCGCGCACACATGTTATCAGTTGTCACTTTCTTCGCCTCTTCTGTGTGTTCTTGGTCTTCTTCTTCTTCTGCCGCTACCTGCCTGAAATCATTCGATTTTCTTCACCGTTTTTTTACCACGCAAAAATAATAAATGAATGGAAAATGTGCGGGGGAAAACTGTGTGGGTTTTGTGTTTTACAGCCGCAAGATGACGTGCACGTTTCCCTTTAGGTTTTTTATTTTCCTGTTTTCCTGTTTTCTTCCTGCCTGTAGTTTCCCAACTGATAACGGCTGCATCTCAACGGTAATCGGGTGTGAGAGCGTGTGTGTTTAGGAGATTGTGAAAAAAAACACGGATTTGGGAAGCGAAATCCCCCTCTAATCCTGGCTGATGCAATATCTAAATCAGCCGCATCACGATCTCTGCCCTGATAAGAGGCAACAAGTTGGAAATTCGTAAATAAGCTTACAGGTTGTAAGATTTTTCACGTAACTTAAGAGCGGCACGGGGAGAGCGCGATCTGTGGAAGAGCTAACCACTCATTACATCGCTCTCCTTCTAGTCGCCTCTCGCTCTCCCCGACTCTCCCTCTCTCGCTCTTAGGCTGCTGAACTGGTTGATAAACAAATAAATTAGCGACTTCTTCTTCTTCATTTTCCTCTGCCCGCTTTTCAATGTCAATGTACGCAAGCTGGAGTAAGACGGGCGATGGATAAGTGCAGGCGGGGGCTCGCCATCCCACTCGGTCACCCGGTGACCAGTTGTAATGTGTGTCGCTCGCTCTTTATCTCTCTTTGGTCACTAGGTCATCCGCCAGTAGTTATAGTGTGCGACCTTCACTTGGCCGTCTCTTTTTCTCTTTCGCTCTCCCCAACAGGATCTCGATATGCCGTTGCTATTTGGTCCAAGGTAAAGAGATTGCAGGGATATACACAGTACAAAACAAAATATTAGTAGTGGAAAAATGTTGTAAAATAATGAAAGTCTATAGTTCTTGTAGTGTTCAAAGTCAGGGATTCATTATGGCATATAACAAATCAAATAATTATTTAAGACCCATTATATTTAATCAATAGTATTGATAATTTTTTGGCGACCATACGGACATTCGTCCTTAATTTATTGTTTTTTGACCTCGAACGATCGAAAACAACAAAAAAAAAAAAACCCTGGAAAAACAGAATCTGGCGAAAACAACTTGATAAACGATTTCCAGCGAAGCACGTAACTAACCACAAGATAAACAATAACAAGTCAAGGTGTCGCTCACTGAGCGAAATAAGGGGGAGGGAACTAACTTCCCGTGCTGCATATTACATTATAATTACATATCTTAACGGGTGAAACGAGAGCAAGAGTCATTGAACTGCTGTACCGCTTACACTGCTTACATTGTTTTTGTGCACGATCAAGGACGCAATGCCTCTGTGTGTGTGATAAAGAGGTGTGTCTCGTATCTCGCTCTCCGCACTCTCGTCTCTGTGTATGTTTGTGTGTGTTTTGGAGGCCCGTTCGCCAGAAACGGGCCCCAGCCACCAATACAGTCACAAAACACAGATGAAGGTACATACACACAGCTCGTTGCAAAATAATAGTCACACTAGTAAGCGAAAAAAATAAAATTGATTTAAATAAGGGAGCTTCTAATTATAAGACTTAATTGCATATTTTGTTATTTTGTTTGTTATCGTATTAAATTAATTGTAGAAAAACTGCGTTTTCTTGTTGATAATGATAACTTTTCTTTTCATATCAAACTATTACAAATGCGCTGGATGACCAGTCACTATTACCTTGCTCCAGCCTGTAGGTATCAGAATTCATGGCGCACCACGCGGCGTATGCGCAATATGCTCGCCTTAACCCCCTGTCGCCCTGTGGTCACATTTATTTTTTTTTTGCTTCGACTTGTTGTGTTCGTTACAATCGTTATTCTGTTATTGTTATTGTTTTGCTGACTTTCTGCGAGAATTTGTTTTCGCTGCCTTGACAGTCACTGGACAGTCGAGCGCGTCATCCGAGATGCTCTCGTGCCTGTTTGTATGATTTTCGTAAATATTTTCGCCGAATTTATCCCTTTCTGTAACGGAGTCGCCATTAAATTCGTTTGGGTGGTCTGAAGTTCGTAAATTACGCACTTAGTCGAAGGGATCAGGGGCGGAGGACACACTTGGGGGGCACCACTGACTGCAACCGGTGACGTCAAATCCGAGCGCCGCTTTAATCGCGACCAACTGTGTCGAGGTAATTGGAATGGTGGCACCGCTCCACCGCACTACGCACTCCGCTGCCGGGGAACTCAATACGATTTCGATTCCAATTCCGATTCCGATTCCGATCTAAAATCACTTGGGGGTGTGGTGGGGCGGTGCTAAAGGGTTCTCCGAACGACGCAGTTCCAATCGGATGACCAGTTCCGACTACTTACCGCCAAATATTCAGCATATTCACAAACGCCGCCGTCACGCTCTGAGATCAAAGTCGGTCATAAGACATGGAAATGCACACTTGGGGATATGTTTATCTAACAGATTCATTTGCCTTGAATTATAAATCGATAGGAAATACGTGAATTTCTAATTTCCTTAGTCAGGCCTGTCAGCTGATGGGTCTTCCTTGCCATTGACGTCAGAGAGCGCGGCACACGCCCCCCGAAAATATTTGCGGGCGGCTAGTATCAGCTATATATCAGCTACCTGCTCCAGTACGGACGGCCACTCCCTCTGGCGATCACAAGATACACGTTTCCGGGGCTTTGGCTGTCACTGGGCAGCAGCAGCAGTAGCAGAGATAAAACCCTGATACAGATACGGATACAGATACAGATACAGGGGCAGACGCGGCAGCAAAAGCAGAAGCAGAAGCACATGATCGCGATCGGTTTTATCGCCGAGGAGAGATACTGTCCCATACCCGATCCCCGCACCGATCCATCCTGGTCATCGTTCACCACCACCACACCTCCTGACAAAAATTATTCACGGCCAAAACAACACTGATAACGCCTTTAGTCATTCGGTCTGATTACGGATACGCAAGTCATCCCGGGATATATGAATCCGGATGTCAGAGCGAGGTAATTGTTATGGCGATTTCCCAGATTTATTTGCGAGCGGCATTTACGCATCGCACATTTATTGCGACATTTATTAGGCAGCTATTTATTTTTATCATTCGAATGTTGTCAAATTAAGAGGTTCTTTGCTCACAGCGGTTAGATATATCTCAAAAAAGAGGGGACCGGTTACGTGTTGTACCCACTATTTGCACTTAATTTAACATGGAATATGCAAGTAATTGATATTTAGCACTTAGGATTACTTGCGTTTCTACCTAAAAAATATGGTTCTAGGGTTTCTCTGCCAGGCTTCTATCTCTACCTCTATCTCATATGTTACCTCATAATAGTGCAAGCGTTCTTTAAGCGTCTAAAACTGGCTTGGAATAAGTCTTAAGCAGGGTTGGGCACTGCGTGACAAGCGGAGAGCTTACTGAAAGCCATATAAAAGAATAAAGACAAGAAAAAAAGCCAACTACGGCACGCCGGAGTTTGAATACACTTTTAATTTGCATAAGGATCAAAGAGGCCGAATTTAAAATCATATAACTCAGCCAGAAATGCATTATTTTAATTAGGAAAACTTTTCTTTGCTAGTTTTAACAAAGGTTAACAAATCAGTATGTAGTTCCCTACAATTACAGTATTAAAAACGAAAGCCTTTCGCATCGGCATGTGCAGGATTTGTTCTTGTAATTTTAGCTAAATTAAAATTAAAATCCTAGTGATCCCATTATAAATATCACCCTTGCCCCGAATTTATGGCTTCATTTTTTGGCCAGCACTCATACAGACCCATTTCCGTGAAAGTCCGTACTGTACATAATATATATAGACTGGATATTTATGATGCCCGAGAATCGTGGGCGCTCTGGCAAGTGATTTATTTGCTTACGCGAGCTTTCTTTATTTTCTTGTCCGCAACCCGGGATATATTTTTTACTGCCCAAGGTCTCGACGCTCGTCTAAAGATTTTCACTGTCGATCTTTGGCATTCAAAAATAGCAAATAGCAATGCAAATAAAAAAAGAACAGAATTTCTGCTGTTTACCAGCTGCCCCGACTATCTCTCTAATTGATTCTATACATTTTTTTGTGCTTTTGCCCATCTTTTCCACCCTCGCTGGTCGATCTTCGGAAATTGCTTACGCTTTTTCAAGGTTGGGGACGAGAGCTGCCGCAGAAAAAGAACCAAGAGAATATGATAGAAACTAATAAAAAAAAGGGGGAAAGAAAACAAGAAAAGAAGCTAGCTTTGGAAAGCCGATGTATGTATACCCTTGCAGTTTGCAATATGATCAGGTTCCTACCTTTAAATCGATCAAAACCAAGCCAAAAAGCTATTAATTATAAGGTTAACAAGTCAACCTATTATTAATTATATGATAGGATTATGAGAATTTTAAATTTCTAAGATCCGAAATAACTCCATCTAAGCGTTGCAAACTTCTTACCAAAAATTATAATACCCAGCAAGGTTATAAAAACTAAATAAGAACCAGCGTCGCAGTCATAACGCTTTACGATCTTTTTAACGATCGGTCTTTATGACTTTTTGTGGCTTCTGAAGACCCGTGAGTGAGTCGCGTGCCAGGGACGAGCCCCCCTTTTGCTTGAGGTGAAAGAATCCCCAAGAAAAGGAGTCACTGAGATCTGTGGGAGCGGTGATAATGATATTGGAGACGGCATTACCGTCCAGTCAGCGACACGTGTGGCTCTCCAAGTCAATGAAAAATAAAAAAAATAAAAGGGAACGAAAAGAATATGCCAGAAACTATATACGATACAAACATATACATATACGTATGTATAAATTCTTGTTTATGCTCTCTTCCACATGTACACTCGTTCGGTTTGAGGAGGTGTGCTTTTCGTTATGAAGCTCTTACTTTTTGGCCGGCTTTTGTTGCTGCCATACGACACTTGCAGGGTATTTGGAGGCTATATACGGTCTTGGAATGGGATAAGGTGTATTAATATATAATTTACCAAAATTAATTCAAATAAATGAGCAAAAAATAAAGTAATACCAATAATAATTAACAATAATTATTTATATAAATTAAATATAAGGATATTTTCTTATGGGGAATTATAAGAAAACTATAATAATTTGTTCTATTTATTTCTGTTAAAATTCCAGTGTTAAAACTACTTAACTCATAAATATAAATAAGTAGATATTTAAATAAATATTGCATTTTATATCATTTTATCAATATTATATTATAATAAAATATTGAGTTTGAAGATCATTATATTATATATTAATCGTTGATTAAGTTTTAAAATATAAAAATTAAAGTTTAACGAATACTGCGCAGAAAATCCTTCCTATGAAATGCAGGACTTCGCTTAGCTACCCGAAATTAAAGCATACTTTTGGGCCACATTTTTCTTAAATCCTCTCTCCACAGAGCTGGTAACCAACAAGTTGATCATCTTTTTTTTTGAACGAATCTCTGAATTTATGCCACCTTTTGGCGGCGAGCGGCGGAGTAGCAATTTACTTGCGCGTGGCCTGCCGGGCGCACTCGAATTATAAAGAAATAAATATGTAAAAAACAGAAAAAAAAAAGACAGCAACACAAAAAATGTGTCTAGTTGGCAGAGAGTCAGTCAATCAGTCAAACAAAGGCGGCACAGCGACACAGCGACAGAGAGACAGAGCAACAGATCGTCGTCCACAAGTGTCCAATTTAAATGCTATACATAGACACAAACGCCAAATACCAGCAGAGATCTCCATGGACATGTACGAGTACGAGTACGAGCACTAAGCCTAATGTGTGTATGGGTGCCATGGCACCTGTTCTGCCGCCGCTTGCGTAAATTATTTGCGCTCTTTGCCCGTCGCGACTCTGACTCGGCTGGCTCTTTGGCTCTTTGGCTCTATTTTTGCGAAAGCCAGCGTGTGTTGCTCTCCACTCGCCGATCCCGCTCTCCATACCCGACCCCGTCGCTCGTTTATATAACCCGCCTCGGAATATATGTATATATATATATTTGCCCCCCGCGTACACAGTAAAAAGTCAAGCCACTTTGTAGGCAAACACAAAGCTGCTTCAAGCAAATGCAGATCACAAACTTATCACATATTTCTCTTTGTGTATGTAAACTCTCTGCATATATATTTATGTATTTTATTTATTTTCATATATCTTTGTTGCGAGAACACAAGCGGACGGACGAGCCCTGAAATCCAACCAATCCCAGAGCTCTGAGCGGTGGGAGTGGATTATCTCACGCATCGTGACAGATGACGCAGTGCGTCAGCAGAGCTTGCAAGCATTGAGAACTTGTCCAGAAAATGATGTTCTTATTATTACCAATTTTGATTTAGAATCTTCTATTTAAGGAAACTATCTTTCCAACGAGAACTATCTTGCACATCACGTATACGCCATGTATGCACAAACAAGTTGTGAAATTCAAGGTGTTATCTCATCGAAGCTTCTATTTTATTCCGTTTAAAACGAAATATTTGGAAATTAGGAAGAATTTGAAGCAAAACCTTATAATAAATAATGTTATTGAAGCTTTGTTATTTAAAAAAAAATAACTAAAAGGGTAAAACTTTTCTGATAGTAAAAATATAAAGAAATTAAAACAAGTAACCCAATTTCAAATGTGTTTAAGAACAGCTTATAAATAAATGATTTGGTAAAACTTATTAAGAGAAACTGAGAAAAATAATTAATTTAATTCTATATAAACAGAATTTTCTGTTTCTTGTCTGTTAAATAATAATTTAATCCTTTTGGTATATATTTTTCAAATAGAATTGAACTATTGCCAAAACTTCAATTAATTTAAGATTCTCATCACGGATTCCTATTTTTATTATTATTTTTATTATATACTTTATTATATATTTTATTATATATTTTATTATATATTTTATTTTTACAAAAAAAGTTCTGAAACAAACAAGATAAGGTCTCGCTACCTAAGCAAATAATTAATCTTCTCAGTCAAAAGAAAAAATAAAACTGGTTCGAAAAGGTACCGGAGACTGGTATTGTTTTTTATATTCGTTTTTTGTTTGTGAACCGCCAGGCCCAGACACAAATACATATATGCGAAAATTAAGCAAAAATCAAATAAATCGAACGCGAAACACATTGGAATAGATGAGACAAGAGACTTGGAATTTATACGCTGCAAAGGAACTCGATTTCGTTGCCATCCACATGGCATTGAGACCGAGTCTTTGCTGATTCTTACCTCTGTATATATTTTTTTTTTTGGCAACTTTCATTATCAATGTCAAGCACGATTCTAATTAAACGCTGTTGAAATGAAAAGCAAACTCAACGAGATAAGAGCCTAGGCCCCCCTGGCAGCTGCTCTTTAATGGATATGAGCAAGGAACGCGATCTATATAGTGTATTTGCTATATGAGAGCTATATCAAAGAAGAGCTGAAGGGTTACTAGAGGGATGACGTATGGCCAAAGTATTTCGGAATATGATAAGACAAAGAATTCTATAGCTTTATACTATATATTATCTGCAAAAGGAAGATAATCTATCTTTTACTAAAGTTAGATACAATTCCAGCTATTAATACCTTTAAAATATAATATTACAGCTCATGTTTCATAAATTAATAAAGATTCCCATCATATTAGCTGATATTATGAAGGATTTGTTTATTTAGCCATTTCTCAGCTATTCATTATTGATTTCTTATTATTTATTTGCTCATTTTTTGCCAATTAGCAAGGGTATCAAGATTGATTACAGCTAAAATCTTTGAAAGTCAAGTCTCTCGTGAGAAAAGCCTCACGTGTCCCTCCATCTATATTTATAGCTAAGTATTTTCGATCTGTAGCTGTTCCTCCGATTTATTTTTAATGTGCCGCAAGCTCTCAAGTGGCTGTCAAGCAGAGCTTATCAGGTGGAAAGGAGACGCAGAAGGTGGGCCTGGCACTGCCTCCAATCACTGACATCGCCTGTTTGCCAGCAGGCAGCAGGCAGCCGTCAAGCCGGGACTGTTGCTAGAGGGAAACTCTTATCGCCATCGCACCGAGATGATTCTGATTCTGATGTGCGTCATCGCAGCGAGAGCTGGCACGGGCTTCCTGCTGCTGCACCCGCATCCATTTCGATTACCCCTCCATTCCGGTGCAGACAGTCCTTTATGGCAACTGGTTGTTGGCTTAAATTAACCGGAACAGGTTGTCAAACACAAATGATACACTCGGGACAATTGCTTGGTCTGTACAACATGGACTCGTCTATATTTACAAGGAGTTGGGCTTTCAAATAAATAGTGAAAATAAAAAAAAGGAAGACAGAGAGAGTGGCGTGGGGCTAGGGTAGCTTCTTGAGGTGCGGATGCGACTGCTTGTGCTTCACCTTGGAGGTGAGGACGTCGTAGCCGAGACTGATGATGTTGTCGTAGAAGATGCGGTAGTGGGTGGGTATCCAGTAGAAGTTCACGAACTGCGCCACCGGCCACACGGTCCACTCGGCGGCGTAGAGCTTCCAGGCCTTCTCCTTGATCTCCTCCCACACCTCATGCGTGTCCTTCCGCTCCAGCAGGCCCAGCGTGACGAAGAACGCCGAGATGTAGATGGGCGAGCAGATCAGCTGGTCGAGCACTATCTTCTTGGCCACCACGCGCATGCTGCGGCCGGGCATCCGCCTGTCCAGCATTTTGTACCAATAGTGACAGATCACGCCGACCGTCACACCGCTGATGGCCATGTGGGCGGTGCGGGTGGACTCGAAGCGCTCGATCTCGTTGCAGTAGATCTCAAAGTGCTGTTCGAGCACATCGCCCACGCAGCTGAGCGTCAGCGAGATGCCCACGTTGGTGAAGAGCAGGAAGCGGCTGCTAAACGCTGTTGCATGCAGCTCGCGCAGCTTTTGCAGGGCTCCGGCAAAGCCAATTCTGGCAGCTCCAGCTCCCACTCCGGCTCCGGCTCCTGATGCTGTTCCGCCACCGCCGACGCCGGTCCGCCGAGGCCAGCTAATGCGCAGACTGCGCGGACTTGAGCCGCGAACGGCGCTGGAGAGCAGCAGGCCGTGGGCCGAACAGCTTCGCAACGATTGCATGGAGTGTCCTCAAGGCAATGTCCACGTCGGTGATCCGCCTGATGTTGTGTTGATGTTGTTAGAAGCCCTTCGTCGTCAGCTGCGGTCCAGCCATATTCCTGAGGAGTCCAAGGGATGCGGTTGCGGATCCGGTTGCGGATCCAGCTGCTGTTACGGGGTTGAGGCAGTTGCGGGTTGTGTAAAATAACGGTGGAGCGGGGGTGTTGCTTTAACAATTAACAAGCATGTTCGTTGTGTTTTTTTGTTTTAGTTAAATTTCACCTTTTGAAAGGCAACTCGGACACGCAACAGCAACAACAACAACAATAGAGAGCCGACAGCTGCAACAACAGCAGCAATCACGTGTAGCGATCAGCTGTTGCCGCCAGGGCTGGAGACATTGAATAAATTTGCTATTATATTTTATGATTTTAATAACTGTATATTGGAATGTGATATTATGATAGTGCCAGGTTTTTCTATTACAAATTAATTAATTCTACTTCAAGAGCAACTATTCGGCAAATACATGGAATTTAGGGGGAATCTTGGATTTTTTAGGTTTAAATTGCAACTTTTTGAGATTTTTTAGGGCTATATCAAAAATTTGATCTGGCAACACTGCTAGAAAGCATTCCCACTGCGTTTGTTGATTTATTTTTTGCAAGCGTCGCATTATCATCTATTTCTAAACCCACACTGGTGACCTTTATCGGATTGCAAGTGCGTATGTCAGCGTAATCAAAGGCTCCAACCCAGCAACTGCATCCCACAAGTAGCTGGGGAGGCCGCTCCAGGTTGTTGTGGCTGTCCTGCCAGCGGGAACGCAATTGCTGGTGGTGCGAGTCCAAAACAAAAGCGCAGCAGTTGGAGAGATAAGGAGGAGCGTTGCAAGTTTCAAGGCCCAAAGTAATCCCCGCATTATTCCCGCATAGGAACAAAGGAACTCGACTCCTCACACACGCGTGCACCTACACCCATACACACTCAGCGCCCGCACACGCACAGCACACGGGGACAGAGCCAGCCAGCCAGCGAGCGAGCGAGAGAGGTAGAGGTCGCAGAGCGAGAGGGAGCACAATGGGACGCATTTTTCTGGAGCATCTCGGAGGCCTGAAGCTCTTCAACTGCGCCCAGTGCCACACGAACCTGACCAACCGCAGCCAGCTGATCAGCACACGCTTCACGGGCGCCACGGGTAAGGGGGATCCCCCTGCAATATTATGCAATGCATTCTCGAATCACTCTCTTTTTGTGACCTTGTTCCAGGACGCGCCTATCTGTTCAAGCGAGTGGTCAACCTGACCTTCAGCAACATCCAGGAGCGGGTGATGCTCACAGGCCGCCACATGGTGCGCGATGTCATGTGCAAGAACTGCGGCGCCAAGCTCGGCTGGATGTACGAGTTCGCCACCGAGGAGTCGCAAAAGTGGGTAAAGCCGGGCATCCTTAAGCTTTGAGCTCAATAATTCTGTAATTCCAAGCTTTAGTTAGGCTCCAAAGCTAGGAGAATATATAGAAAGAGTTGATAATGTGAAGAAATAACTAGAAAATATGACAGATCTTTATTTAGTTGCTTCTAGACTTAAAGTTGTCCGATTTATATATAAAGCAAGTCAGATTATATGAATTATATGTCCATTTCTCTACCCGTTTCTTGCGGGAATTAGTTAGACTTTTGCTAGCATAAATGTTGACTCCAGTCTTGGCTGAATTATAAAGCCAGAACATACTAATCAAGCTAATTTATAACTTTCAATTCCTGCAGGTACAAGGAAGGTCGCGTTATCCTCGAATACGCCCTGGTCACCGAGGCGGAGGGCTTTCAGTCGGAGGCCGCCACCACGAGTCATTGAAAGAGGACACCGAAACCCATCCAGCGAATGAGAGAACCACGCATCGGCGCAACCGTCTAACCGTGTGTAGCCCTAAGTATTGAGTAGCAAGCCACAGGCGATGGCTTCTGCGCGTTAAACCTTAGTTTAGAGATCGCCGTAGTCAGTTTCGGGATCGGTTTACGGTTTACGGAACACGGAGGACTTGCTTACACGGCCCTGTCTTAACGTTACTTAAACGTAGTTGTAGGCATAACTAAGTAGCACGTAAGCAGCTGCGGCACCCCCGATTCTATCATAAACTGTCATGAGGCTGAAACGCTAAAAAGAACGAAACAAGAATACGAAGATGGTCCTGTTCCAGTTCCCGTTCGATTTCTAATCACACTTGTGTCTTTCAAACAAGATCTCTAGACCGTAATCAATCACCAATCAATCAGCAATAAAGTACCACAATTATCGAATAGTAGATACTCCGGTTATTAACATCATCAAATCGTCATTTACTCAGCTATTTTGACAAATGCAGCAAAAATGCATCATCTCAACATCTAAACTAGTTAGGCTAGAATTTAAAAACCGTCTAAAGTTTGCCAGTCTTTTGGGCCATGGCCAGGGCGTTCTCGTTGGCGATCACCTGGAACTCCTGGAAGCGCTGCGAGACCCGCTGGTTCATCTTCAGGTACTTTTCCATGCAGTTGAGCGAGCACTTGTCCTACAAACACACACCGAATCAGTTCCCGAGTCTAGTGTTCACTTGGCAATGTGGAGCACAGCACTCACCTCCGAATCCTTGACCACACGAGACGAAAAGTCGCGCACGCAGTCTGTGAAGCACATTTCGGACAGCTTATTGTAGGACATCAGGAAGTCGGAGAACTGCACGGGAAAGTCAAGTTAAAGCACAAAAACCACACTCATTTCATCACTTGGCCGCCTTTGAGAGGAATATCCGCGCCAAGTACTGTCGCCCACTCACCGTCTTCATCTGATCCTTGTCCAGCTGCTCCAGCGCAATCGATTCCGGATTCTTGGCCATTTTGTGTTTCGATATTTTATTGAAGTTTCTCCAAAAAAGAAATGTGCCAAAATTAATGTGCCTATATTAAATAATAGGGACAGCTGAGCAGTATGACCGCGCTGCGACCGTCAAAATATTCTTGGAATGTGGATAGTATTTTTACTCCGCATACTGCGGACACACTGTTTCCGGTATTTTTGTGAATCCTCTGAGGCAAGTTAGGCAGCGCTGGAGCTTGTGAGCGTTTTTTAGCGGAAAAACATATGTTCCCAGGACCCTCCGACCCAACCTCAAAAATATAACTACAAGCTCGGAAAACAGTAAAATCCACAAGTTTTCTGGCAACGAAAAGCCTTAAGCGATATATCGGTTTTGAAAAACATCTTTAAACCGATAGCTTTAAACATCGATGTTTTATATCAGTGTTTTTTTTTCAGATTGCAGTTTGCAAATCTGTACTTTAAACAAATTACAACACACACTGCTGTCTTAAAACAAATACAACTTAGAAGTTATAAAAATATGCCTTAAAAAATAACAATCAATGTATCGATAGTGACATCGATATTTGCAGCTGTAACTGTGCCCATCTCTAGTGCAACGCCATCTTTTTTCCGCAAACATTTGTAAATTTTTTTCTGGCTTGGGTGTGTTCGCTGCTGCTGCGAAGAAAAACTGCAAATTCACGGGCACAGCAGCTGCCTAAAACATTGTAAAATCAGCGAACCGGACACCAGGAGACAACAGAGTCAGCACCTGGTCACCCGGAGACGAAATCGGGACACGGGACAGAAGGAGCGAGAAGCAAGTGAAAGGAACACACAGATACACAGATACTCTCAGCGAGATGCCACGCTATCGCGAATGGGACTTGGCCTGCAAGGTCTACGTTGGCAACCTGGGCTCCTCGGCCTCCAAGTACGAGATTGAGAATGCGTTCAGCAAGTACGGACCCTTGCGCAACGTCTGGGTGGCCCGCAATCCGCCCGGCTTCGCCTTCGTGGAGTTCGAGGATCGCCGTGACGCCGAGGACGCGACCCGCGGCCTGGACGGCACCCGCTGCTGTGGCACCCGCATTCGCGTCGAGATGTCCTCGGGCCGTTCCCGCGAGGGACGAGGCGGTGGCGGCGGCGGAGGCGGAGGAGGTGGCGGCGGAGCGCGAGGCGGTGGCGGAGGCGGCGGTGGAGCCCGTGCTGGCGGTGGAACTCGAGCTGGCGACGGCGGCGGACGCTATAGGTGAGTACCGGGGGCATTATGAAACATAATTGCACTCATATGTGCGGAAAAAATACGTAAATATATATATATATATATATAAATATTTGATCTATCGTGTGTGTATGCATGTGAAAAATCGATTCGCGTATACATACGAAAGCGGGGCCAGCAAAATTACACGCACACATATACATATACACATAAACATGCACACACATACCCACACCCACACATGCAGTAGTACGCGCGCGCGTCCAAGACTGTGGGCACACTTACAGTGGTGTCCGCACACAGTCCTGGGCCATTGCTAGGCTTGATATACGAACAATTCGGTCGATTTTTGGTCAATTCAAACCATTTTCAATGCGCTTTCTCATCATTTTTCATTTCGCACCAAAAGTCAAAGGTAAATCAATCAATAAAAAAAAAGATAAACATAAAAACAGAAACCGTAGAGCGTACAAGATGATAATAATAGAGATGTAGAGAAAAACCTTTTGTTTGTTGTGTTTTTAGCGAAAAAAAAAAAACAAAAAACTTTTCCAAAATATTTAAAGTAAAACGAAAGCTTGGAGCCAATTTTAATGTGGTCTCACCAATCATTTTGCAGGATAAAGTCTTCTTCTTCTACTACAACAAGCACAACAACAATAAGAACAACAACAACAGCTACTACTACTACTACTACTACTACTAGAACTTCTACTACTCCTCTTCCTTCAACAACAACAACAAGAACAACAGCTACTACAAGAACAACTTCACGTCTCACCACTACTACTACTATTACTACCACCACCAGTACAACTGCAGATCCTGCTCCTCCTATTACACACATTTCACCAACACCACCAAAACCACCAACAGAGCCATGTGTAGTCGTGTTTTCAACAACCAACAACAACAACTACACCTGCAGACAGTTGCAACGCAACCCGTTGTGTGGCTTTGGTCAGATATTCAACAAGTTCGATATATTCCGCTGACCACACAACACCAGAACTAATCACCAAACGACCGAAACCGCAACACTATGTTACAACAACACCACAACTCCAACTCCAACACCAATACCCCCACACCCTGAGCTCCGCTCCGCTCCGAATCAGCAATCAGCAATCATCACAACTCAGCTCGGCAACGTCTCTCCAGCTCTGCAGCTACTCGTACCAGAATATTGCACCCACATCATACACACACACCAGCCCGCATCATTTATTAGTTCCCCCTCCTGAATTGGTGTGTCCAGAACCACTCCTTCGTACCCGCGGAGGCCTCTACACTCTCAGGGATGCATAATAGTCAACGAAACAGCACAGTACCACAATGCAGCGCCAGATTTTTAATTCTATTTTTAGTAGACTTTCAGAACTTTGTTTCGCTTTGCTTGGCCAACTGACAAATGTTTCATAAGCGCAATATTGTATGCAGGCCGTTTTTAATTAGCTTTTGGTTAATAATCTTAAATGACAAAACTTGGTAGAATTTTCTACTTGCTTTTGCAAGTTAAAAGTACAAATATTCTTCAGTAAATCTAATATTCTGCAATATTTCTAACTGAAAAGTAATTACATTATTTTAATAGCTGAATAATGACTATGCATTCTTGAGTTTAGAGAGCCTTCAATCCCTAACCTTTCCCCATCTTCAGGCTCCCAGAAAATACAAGCCTTCAAGTCACACACACTATCAACACATCTGACACTAGTCACCAAAGAACAAATGCGTCCTCGACATCGGCGGCAACAGAGCAACTCCATAACCGTAGCGGCCAAACTCCATCAAGAATCTAACTCCAACTCTCTGCATACTCATATATGTATATATATATACATAATGATATATATATTCATACACTCACCACTTGAGCAACGCTTCAATAAGTCAACTTCCAACGCCTCCAAGATCTTCGGCTGTATCTTCCGGCTGACTCTTCTCCGTTCCCAACAAACAACCAATCAGCCAATCAGCCAAGCCACCAACCAAACCACCAAACAACCAACCAACCACCTCATCACTCGTCATCTCTAGTGCAGCTACAGCATCAGCAACCAGCTTCAGCTACGGCTACAAGAACAACAGCAGCAACAGCTACTCCAGTGCAACAGCAGGCAGGCAGGCAGCCGACAGGCAGGAACCAGCAACAGTGTTGGGCGGCACCGAATCCCTTGGGCTTCGGTTCCGCCGCTGATCTCTTGTTGGTTCCACCACACCCAGTAGTTGCACCTTTCCCTTGAAATCAATCAAGATTGAGGATGCTTTTACGCTAATATACCTTCAATCACAGCAAGTATGAAACCTTTCGCAGTTCCCGTTTGCTCCTTTTTACGCCCCAAAGAAATGAAAACGGGGAAACGAAACGAAATGAAAACGTAAAAGTCTCTAACCAAATCCGTTTCTTATTTTTTCTTATTATGGTTTCTGCTAATGATTTTTTTGTCTTTTGTTCTTGTATCCTAACACCTACTGAGATAATGTTGTTCAAGCTAACTGTCTGCTCTATATACAATATATATAATACAATATATATGTGTATACAACTAATGTACTACTTGTGTGTGTGCATTGACTCAAAGTCTGACTCTTCACCAACGGACCAATCAAGAAAAGAACCAAACAACCAACCAACCGACCGACCGATCAACCAACAAACCAAACGACCCACCATCCAACCAAGCACCAGAATCAGCAGCAGGCAGGGCCTTCTTCAAGACTTCGTTTCCGTCTTCATCTCAAGCTCCAAGTCTCTCCACAACGCGCGGATGGTAGGAGCACCACTGACCACCGACCACCGACCACCAACCACAATTACAACCACCAACCTGCTCCCTTCTTGCTGCTAACTGATGCTTACCCACAACTGCTTCTTCATCTCCGACCCTCGTTCTTCAGCTGCTGCAACTGCAATAATGCGGAACGAAACAGAGATTACTATAAAGAGTCACCAATATCCACATAAGAAAAAAAAAAAAAAAGAAAAATCTACACACACCAACCAAAAAACCACCAACAGCCACAACAAACACCACCTTAGTCACAGTCAATCAGCTCAAAATATCAGCTCAGTATCAGTATCGTATCAACTGTCCAAACTACAACTCAACAACAACAACCTACTATTACTACAACAACTCAACTACTACAACTCAACAACAAGAACAACAACAACAGTCTTCTCAGTCTGCTCTGCTCATCAACCAACTAAGCAACCAACCAACCAACCAACCAATCAGCCAACCAACCAACCAATCAACCAACCAACCACCACCAACCAACCAACCACCAACTACTTTATGTAAATGTCACACCAACGCTTTCGTAAACGG
Source organism: Drosophila watanabei (assembly GCA_008042575.1). Taxonomy (NCBI): domain Eukaryota; kingdom Metazoa; phylum Arthropoda; class Insecta; order Diptera; family Drosophilidae; genus Drosophila; species Drosophila watanabei. Next base: position 140,235 of record VNJS01004861.1, read on the forward strand.
GGCCAAAAAAGATCCGAAAAACTAAGATCAGCTCAAAAACTCCACCACCTTCAAGCACCTTCAGCCAGCCTTCACCAAAATGTAAAATCAAACAAATAAGAAAAGAAATCAAAATAAAAACAGCCAGCTCTCCGCTCTCAGCTCTCCGCTCTCAGCTCTCAGCTCCGCTCAGCTCAGCTCCAAAATCAGCTCCAAATCAGCTCCGATCCGTATCCGATCCGCCAGATCCGTCAGCCCAGCCCAGCTCAGTTCAAGTTGTGTGTTGTTTGATCGAGGCTCTCTCAACTTTACGTATCTTAAGGAATTGTTACTTTACTACACCGCCTACTTAGGTTAATACTCAGTGCAAAATCTATTTAATTTGTATTTCTCTCTCTCTCTCTCTCTTTCTCTTCTCTCTCTCTAAACCCTGTCTTTCTCTCGCTCCTGCCTGCGTGCGCTGCGAATTTGTTCCCCCTATCGCCACGTCCCACGTCCCCCCCGTTTCATTGCAGATCCCGGTCACCACGACGCTCCAGGACACGCAGCCGTAGCTTCTCGCGGGACCGTCGCAGCCGCTCCGACTCGAGGGATCGCCACTAGATGAGGGGCCGCCGAGAGGAAGACCGATCCGGACAACACACTCACATATATATCTATACATATAGAGACACACACACCCACTACTTACTGACCCACAGAGTTGCGGCCTGCGGCCTGCGACTCGTAGCGCCACAGAAGATTACTTGGTTTAAGTAAGAAGCTAAAATTTAAATATCGTCCCGCCCACGTCCCAGAAACAGAAACAGAACCAGAGCCAGCACAGACAGCCCAGAATCCAAAATTCAGCACCCGGAACGAACGCATAGCCCAGCCGTATCCTGCGATGTGGACGGGTCGCAAGTATATTTAGCCTTTAAGACTTTGGTAGACTTTAATTCAGCGAAACAAGGGAGGAGAATGCAGTACACAACCAACCAACCAAGCAACCATCACAAGAACACACAAAGAGCGACACACAACGGGCGGACGACGAGCAAGTGCATCGGCGAAGGTAAATGCGATCGACATCAAAGGACGCGCATTCCTATACTCCCGTTTGTTTGTTTTTTTCCCCCCTCAAAATCTGTCGCAACACAAAATGTTTAAGCAAAAAGAATGAAATGGATACAGAGAAAACGTAAGAATTTTCTATATATACGTATGTATGTATATATATATAAATATATTGATGGAAGTGCAAGTAATTAAGGGAAATGAGAAATCAATAAATTGAACATAATTTAAAACCAAATGATTAAACTTGTTTCTTTTTTTGTTTAAAGAGGGGGTCTTGGAGGAGAGCTTGGGGTAAAAGTAACAAGATTTGGATGCTTTATTCTGAATATATATCTTCCTAGTGGAGGCACTACAGTCCTGGATCAGTGCAAGAGCTAAATAAATATATTATTTTGTTCAATAATTGCTTATAATATCACAGCTAAAGAATAAGCTTTATCCTCGAAATTAAAAAGTAGGAAAGCAACTAACAAAACAAGACTAAATCGACTATACTGGAGTTGCTGCCTCCTACTGTTATACACACTGTTATACACATTCACAATTTGCACTTCTCTTCTTCACTTCACTTCTCTCCTTAGATAGAAACACATAAATAGCAAGTATTTAACAATATGAATTTATTTCGTATATTTTTCTTAGTTTTTTTCGTTTCTGTAACATTAGTAATGACTTGAAAGGACACAACACATCATATGTTCTTCGTGATCGATTCGGGATAAGCACATGCATGGCTAAATGGCTAAATATGTGTATATGTGGATAAACATACGTATACGTAAAGCGAATACAACTTTCGTCTTGAACAATATCAGAATTTCGGCCTAAGTAATCACAAGCACACTTTTGGCTCCAACAAAATTATTGTCACTCATCCGCCAGAGGCTTCAACGCATCTGCGGATCCGGGGAATCAATTCAAGATCAAGGATTACACATAATATGTATATATATATATATATAGTTTATGAAAATTCAACGCTTGGGTTAATTGCTAACTGGAGACAGGAGCTAAAGCCTGTGCAGGACACACACACAGGATTTTATAACAGTTTACATACATGCATATGTATATTTGATAAAGATAGATAAAGGGCACAGTAAAGTTCAGTATGGCGAAGTATTTATCAGTTAAGACACGATAACAGAGTAAAAAAAAAAAGGAAACGAATAAAATATTTTATTTTAAAAGCTAACACAGTGGGTTTGGGGCCGGAAGAGGGATGCGGGGAGCCGTCGTCTACTTGTACTTCTTCATGAACTCGGTGTGGAACACGCGGAACTTCTCCATCATCAGCTTCAGCTTGTCCGTCTGCGGCAGGATCGTGCTGCGGAAGTGATAGGTGCCGGGCTTCTGGCCAAATCCGCTGCCAGGAACAATGCAGATGCCTGTTTTCATGGGAGAAAATTAAAATTAAAAATTAAAACTCTTAAGTAAGCATAGCAACAACTTACCGCTCGTCTCGAGCAACTCAAATGCGTAGAAAACATCGGGGGCCATGCCCTTGGCCTTGGCCGCCTCGATGGCCTTGGGCGGGATCTCGACCTGCGGGAACACGTACATGGCGCCCTGCACGGGGTTCACCGTGTAGCCCTCGAAGCTGTTCAGGGCCTTGTGGACAAGCTCAGCTCGCTCCTTGAGGGCGGCCAGGATGCTGTCGCGCTCCTTCTTGTACAGATCGTAGGAGGGCTCGCCGGGCGTCGGTGGGTTGACCAGCGCACTGACCGCCACCTGGCCGGCGGTGGTGCTGCACAGCGCCGCCGTTATCGACTTGGTCAGCATGGCCTTGACCTTGGGATCGAGGTTGAGCACCTCCATGTAGCCGCCGCGAATGCCGCACTCACCCAGGTAGCCCTTCGAGGTGGACAGGAAGCTGACCAGCTCCTGGCTGCGGTACGGCTCGCCCATTTCGTAGGCCACCTTCTTGAAGGACCAGAACTTGGAGTTCTTGTCGTAGACATTGTCCTGGTACACCTCATCGGCGAGGATCAGCACCTGGTTCTCGTGGGCGAACTTAATGATCTCCTCGATGTTCTCGCGGGTGAGCACCTGGCCGGTGGGATTGCCCGGATTGATAACGACCAGAGCCCGGGGATTGCACGTCTTCTTGGCCTCATCGAAGGAGCGCTGCAGCTCGGCCTTGCTCAGGCTCCAGCCGGTCTCCTCCTCCAGATAGTAGTCCACCTTGGTCATGCCGTACTCGGAAATGGTGGCCGAGTACAGGGGGTACTGGGGAATGGGCACCATAACGCCAGGTGGCTTGCCGCATACCTCGGAGCTGAAAATGGGAGTAAGTACTGGTTATATCTTGAACTTAAAGTGGAGAAAGTAACTAGACTAAGAAGAGGTGAGAAATAATAAATATTTGGCGGAAGTTTACATAAAATATAATTATATCTTTAAACTGAACATCTTTTAAGGATTTTTTAGATGGAATCCTTCATTATTAATGCTTTTGTTCCCTTTAACTTGTTATTAATATTATTTTTTATTATTAAGAATGCAAAATTGTTGATCTTAAGAAGTTCTAGTTAATATCTTGATGCTACTTAACCCTATCTTAGTAAAGATTTTCTCATAAACTTTGTAGAACAGACCTTTCTCTAACATCATTACTTTATGAGACCTCTAAAGATGTGTCTTATCTTCGCGCTACTTGGCATGACACTCTGAAATATTCCAAGATAGCTCCCCAAATATTCCACTTATCTTTCCTCTAATTTCCGTAATGTCTTGACTTTCGACACTCACTTGATCATGGCCAGAATGGTCTTGATGCCTGGCGAGGCGCCGGCGGTGAGGTAGATGTTCTGCCAATCACAGGGAATGCCGCCATCGCGCTTCTCAATATACTTGGTAACCTGGCGACGAACCACTTCGAGGCCGGCCGAGTCGGTGTAGGAGCCCACCGACTGTCCCTGGCAACCATCCAAGATGGCACGGGCGCGCTGCTTCACATCCTCGGGATACTCGGGCGAGTCCAGCAGGCGCTTCTCAAAGGTCAGAGCCATCAGCTAAAGGGAAATCGGGATTTTATAAATAAATATATATAAATAAATATAAATATAATTAAATCAAGACCTTACCTGTCGCAGGAACGTCACGGGCTCCTGGCCCATGGCATGGCAATCACCGATGTTGGCACGGATCACCTGGTCGAAGGGCTTCTTCACGCCCTGCAATCAAATTCAATTGAAACGGAAGCCAAATTACACATTGTTTGCTTGCTGCTCAAATTGAATTGGAACTCTAATTCTAATTATGATTATAGTTTAAGTACTACGATGGCGTATCAAATGAGCTTTTAATTTGCAGGGCTGCACTTTCACTAAGCAAATTACCATCAAGCGGCATGGAGGCGGAATTTAAGCGGCGTGGCATATTTGATTTGATCAGTAATCAGGCTAAGAGCAGGCTAAGTAATCGATGAAAGTGCTTTTGCAATTAATTTTTTAGTTGATAAACGAGACTAGGTAAGGTTAGGTGGAAAATACAAATAGAAGTTGGTTAAACGAAGGAAATTAGTGGTAAATACTTAAATTAATAATGCAGTTTGATGGTTCTTTAGCTACTCAAACTTAACCTTAGCTTGTGGATTGGATAGGATCCTACACCGACTTCTGTAGAAACTATAAAAACAAAAAGGAGAGACTGGGTTCCTGCTCGGGCACTTGCTCAAAAAATGGAACCACATCCATTGCGACATAAGTCCGCACTTTATATCTTTGCCAAACTGAAAACGACATAACTCTATGTCGTCAAAGATACATATTTCCCAAGAAATGAATCTCAGTAATTTGTAAAACTTTAACCAAGATACACAATCTTATTCTAGTTACATTAAAAGAGGTATCAGGTACATTAATAGGAATATAATGGAGACTACGACACTTTCAAAGGTCTTATGTTAAAGTAGGCTCAGTGCACCCATCTAGTCACGAATACAGGGCTCTATATACTCTCTATATAGTACACAGAATAATTGACTGTGGAAAATGTCATCAAAGTGACACACAATTTGCAGGGCACACACATGCACATGCAAGTTGCATTCATTAAACTGCTGATAGCCGAGAGAGGGGAGAGAGGAGCTGCCTCCTCAAGTTCCAAACACATTTGCCACGCTCGAATGGCCAATTTACTGCATAATGTCCCACTTGAAGGGGCACGCTGGAGGAGCTGGTGGGAGGAGGAGGTGGATGGATACTGCTCGCTCAATATAATGGAAATAGCGACGACGACATGTAAGTGAGCTTCGTTTACGTCACGTCAATGTAATGTAACTATTGGAAAAATCAAGGAATTCGCACGGATCTGCAAAAACTATATATGTATATATATACTATATAGCTCTGGATTCTTCCAGTGTAAACGTGCCGCGCCACCTTATCGAACCTTGTTAATTGTTTTCATTTTTAATTTTGAAAATTGCTGATAAAAGCGTTGCCAAGTCGTGGGGAATGGATTGCACCTACATAGGAATATATATAGTATATAGAGTGTGGAAATATCTATATGGAAATCTCGCTCCATCGCACCTGAAACTGCACCTAATTAGCTGATCGCAGTTGTGTTGGAATCGATTTAGACTCTCTCTCTGGCATATTTCTACTTCCCTGCAGCCACCTGCCCTTCCAATCAATTCGCACTCGAGGCGCTGTAAACAAACTTCTAGCTGGTGCTAAGTGGTAGTATAATTGATAAGTACCTACTATATATATATATGTATATAGGAGGGGAATATAACCGCAGGTAATCATATAATGCTATATACATATGAACAGGCGTTGCCAAGTCTAACATTATCAAACAGAACAAGGCCAGGAACAATAATAATAGTAAAAATATTAATAAACGATGTCAAAGGAAAGCCATTTACTTGTTTAAATAAGTCAAGTTACAATATTAAGAACTTGAGAAGACGTGATAATAGTAAAATTAGTAAAAAACGATGTCAAATGTAAGTTAATTTACTTGTTTAAATAAGTTAAGAAGTTATTCACTTGAAAACAGCTTTATAATAATAATTATAATGTAAAATAGAAGCTATATACTTGTTTAAATAAGTCAAGTAAAGAATTTAAGAACTTGAAAAGAATTTAATAATAATAATAAAAATAATAATGATGACAAATACTAGTTATTTACCATTTTAAATAAGCTAAGTTAAGAGGTTAAGTACTTGATAAAACGTAATAATAGTAATAATAATAATAAACATATCAAACATAAGCTTTTTACTTGTTTAAATAAGTAAAGCAATTGAAAAAAGCGTAATAATAATAAAGCCCATGTCAAAAAAAAAGCTGTTTAGTTATTTAAATAATAATAATAACCATGTCAAATATAAGATATTTTACTTCTCAAAAAAGGTTAAGTTAAGAAGTTAAAAAACATAATAGTAATAAGTAATAATTATGTCAAGTAGAAGCTATTTTTCTTGTCTAAATAATAATAATAGCAATAATAATAATATTGATGCAGAAATAGGATAAATTAAGCACTTGAAAAAACTAAGTAATAGTAATAATAATAATACCAACGTCAAATATAAGATATTTACTTATTTCAATAAGATAAGTAGTTAGCAATCAAAAAAACATAATAATAATAATAATACCAATGTTAAATAGAAGTTAATAACTTGTTTAAATAAACTAAGTTAAGTTATAGTTAAGATAGTAACTTTACTGCTAATATTTCATATTTAAAACAAGAAAATACTTAATAAATTCAAAGGCAAATAGCACAAAATCTCTTTATTTGGATTCAATCACAAAAAGGTGAAAGGAAAGCTATTTGATAAGCAATGTCTGCTGCTGTCAGATGGTCTGACTTTTGGCCAAGAGCCAAGGCTCTAAGTGGATTCCCAGAGCAGGAATTTGATAAAACGTAAAAAGAACACACAAAAACACAGAGAGAGTCAGTGGGGCGGAAAAAGGAAATCAAACGCAGCGGGAAAAACGGCGGGAAACCAAGGAATCAACAGAATTTGAGTTTTATATGAATGTTTACACAAAGTACATACTTATATTTATATAGCAAGTAATGTAAATTTGTACATATAAACACTGAGACAAGGCAGCAGGTCAACAAAGTTCGAAGAGAATGTGGCGGAAAAATGTGGCGAAAATCCAGAGAAAAGCGTGCGTATGTACCCCATACATTTCCCTAGCTCATGCGCATATTGCTTTTCCTTTGTTATTATGATTTCCCACGTTCGCTCGCTGATAACAGAGGCAGCATCCCACCCTTACACCCCAACACCCACACAGCCCACACTTTTCGCACTTATGTAAGCCAAGTTGAAGGTCGTTCAGTGAACTTGAAGTTGGGCAACTGAGAGCCACAACTCGCTGCTGATGGCTTCAATTGAGAAAGAAAGAAAGCCAATTTACACTAATTAGAAGCGGCTGTGGGCTATATACTTATATATTAGCAATTAAAACCATGACTCGCTGTGGCATAAAACACGGCTTTCTGCTGAGCTTATAGTCGAAGCTCGAGCAAATGCGGTGCTTGGGCGCACTCCCTGGGGACAAATCATTCACCAATTAATGAGTTTATTGTCTTGTTTGCGCATTTTCGGTGCTTTTCTTTGCCTTTTGCCACTATAAAGAATATATTTCGGTTATTTTCATTCGTTCTAGATAAGTCTTTGATTATTTTATGGCAGCCAAAATAGATTAATTTTGTTATCTTAACTTTTGGCTTACTTTCCTATTAATTTTCTATACTAGAATTGTTGCTTTAATTTTCAATAAGCTATGCTATTAAGTTATTACTGTAATATTTAACATATTTTGTTATTTTTTTGTTTAGTTTAGCGCTCATTTACCCATACATTTCTCTACTGTGAATCTTGAGAGTCCCCAAATTAATTTCAAATTACTTAAAAACCTGTTTTAACTAATGAATAAACGGGAATAGGTCAAGCTTGAAATATATGCATACGAAAACAAATAAAATCAAGATACATATAAAAGAAATTTAAGCTAAATCGCTTCAAAACTTGAATGAAACTTATTTATTGTTTATTTTGTATAAAATTTTAATACGAAATAAGACTGTAAACTGTCAGGTATATCTAATTTACCCTTTTAAAAGCCAGTAAATACTGTTTCAAAACTTAAAGTAAAGCATTTTATATGCAATTTGGAATTAAAATTAGAATATGAATTTACAAAAACAATTTAAAATTTTAAATCAGAATTAGAATGTTATAAAAAGTATATGAAAATTTAATTCAGAATTCAAATTTAAAAAAAGTATAAGAAATTTAAATCAGAATGAGAATTACAATTTCTACTAAAATATAAACTATAAAAATAAAGAGATCTGCACCTTTTTCTGACCAAAAAACAATAAACAAACAAAAAATTCAAGTAAAAGCTTATTTCATGTGATTTCTGCTTTTACTTTTGTGTTTCTGAAACAGATGTTATAGCAAAAAATAAACCTATGTGCTTAAAAACTTTTCATCACCTTACTTTTACCTCACTTTAAAGCAACAGGTGTCCCTGAAAATAACGCAGTGATGGCAAAGGTGAATGATTCCACGCAGCGTTCTCGCCCCGGCGAACTGGGGCGTAAAGAAAAGGGCGGCAAAGCGAGGCAGTAACACACACAGACACAGCACATCAAAAACAAACACAGGCACAGCGGGAGTGACACAGACACGCCATGGGAATAATGTAGCGTGCTTAGACATTAAATGCGGGCTTTGCCATTAAATTTGACGAATCAAAAGGGGAACAAATGGCGTCGCATTTAGCGCCGCACTTCCTAGTTCTACGAAGCACTTCTTCCTTTCACTCACTCACTCACTTACCTTTTCCAGTTCCTTTTCGATTTCACCGGCGCGAATCACCAGAGGCCCGCGTACCGCATACTCCATGGCAATGAAGTTGGGGTTTATGTTGTCCAAGGACAGCGACTTCTCGGACGACGGCATTCTGTTGCTGGTGGAGAACGAACTGTGTGGCGAAGGATTGGGAGTTGCTTTCTTTTCTGGTTTTTTCACTTAATTCATTTACTCGCGAGCTTACCGATGGACGTCTAACGGTTGAATGGTGGCTTTGCTGCTTTGGCCGCTGCCGCTGCTTCTGTTCGCCGTCGTTGTCGCTGCTGCCAGCGTCGTTTTCGCCGCGCGGCGATTTCCATTGTTGTTGCTGCTGCTGAGGAACGATTTCCAGCGGCGAATGACGTGCTGTTGCTGCTGCCGCTGCTGCTGTTGCAGAGCCACAGACATTGTGGCAGCGGCGGGCTTAATAAGCATGCGACTCATTTTTGGCTGCAAGTAGAACAACTAATTAATTAGTTAGCACAAGCACAAGCGCACACGTTGTCTTAAGGTTCCAGCGTGAGACTGGAAGAAGAAGAGGGCAAAAAGAGACTCACACACACACACATTTATAGCCGCCCCCAAAAATCAGGGGTGTTTGCCGTATAAGAGTAGAGCAAACATATAAGAGCGGCGAATTGAGAGCGCAGCTGTTATCAGTAAGGCTTTTAGGGCTTATCAAAGAGGGAAAGTCAGCTATCAGTAACATTTTTAGGGCTTATCAATGGAAATTCGCGTGGTTCGATTACCAATATATTAACCTGCCGCCTTATATAAACGCATAAAGTGGCGCGAGTGTACATATTTACGATAATTGGCCAGTTGTTCAATATCAGTTTCAATTTCAATTTGCCGCGCCACTGCTGATAATGCGGCGAATGTGCATTTAGAGGGGACGCAAACCCAAATGCAGTCAGCTGCATTTCGAGCGGGAAATTTGAATTTATTTACGCGAAAATTTACTTTCTTCGTTTTAAATAAGAAAAATATTGTTTATTTTTAATGTATAAAATAATTTACCAAAAACACCTTAAAAAGTAGCATATAACAGTGAGTTTAGTTGGTTATCTTTCGCCGAATGGCTGCTTATCGCCTTGAAAGTTTTATTTTTCAGAGGCAACCTACGGATTTTCGGGTATTTACTCTGTGAATTATGTGTACATATGCCTCTTAATAGCTCTATTTGTTCCTTATTTTTGGGTATTTACTCTGTTTATAGGAATTAAGAGCTATATCTGCTGGAATCCGACAGACTCATTAGTAGAGCGGCTTTGAAATGCTTGTACTTTTGACTTTGAGCCGGAGTCCTTATCAGTGACGTCTCTAGTCGAGGTTTAACATATATAGCGCCTCATGTCTTGATTTCAAATAAAACTACAGCCTCAGCTTCGTGATCTTCACATTTTTGCACTTTGAATTGCGGCAATTGCGTAATGCAAAAATAATAAAAAAAAAGAAATACAAATAAGAAAGCAGACAAAGAATCGTTTGGAAGACATGACAATGACCAGAGAGAGAGATATACCTGAAATATAGCTATATAGTACATATTCAGTACATTTGCCTGCGTTAGCACTCAAATCAAGCGTCAATCAGCCGAGCAGATTGTTTGCTTTCTTTTTAGCAACAGCGAAACTTTTTTAGAAACAAAAAAAGTTAGAAAAAAGGGAACAAATGGAGCTTCTCTTTATAAATATATATGTACATATACCTTAAATATATATATATATATATATATATATACATATTATAGTGTTTATTTATTCCAAAGCCAAGCCCAACACGTTTATATTTCTTTCAAAACCGGTTGCGCATTTCATAAATAGGCAAAATAAAAGGGGGAACCTAATTTGGGAGAACAAACAAGCTACAGTGATCACTCGCTAAGGTATATCTAGAAGAAAAAACTAACAGCATTAATATTTAAAAGAGTTTTCGTGCTTATCTTATTATATTTATAGCAAAATTACGCCTATAAATTTTATAAAAATAAACACAAAATCGGGAAGACTATTTTTGTAGTGAAAAAACTCTTGTACCACAAGCGAACATTTTTTAAATTATATTTTTACATATTAAATTATTTATTTCCTTTTTTTTTATTAGGTAAATAAATAATATAAAGTCAAATGGGTTTCCTTGTGCATATATTTATATTCATATTTTTTAAATTAATAATATATAATAAAACAAGAAAGGAAGCCGATGGTTTTATACCCTTGCATGAAAATCGATCATAACTAAGTCGAAAATGCATTAATTTCAAATCGAAATTCTGTTCTAAGCTTTTTTTCATTAAATTAAGAAATCAGAATTGTAAATTTATAGTTTACAAAATTCTAAATTTTTTGATAAATTTTTAAAAATTTTAACAATGTAACCCGGTTTAAAATTTTGAAAAAATTAAGTAATTTTGATTCCTGTCCAAATGTCTAGATCGATGCTAATGCTGATCGAGAATATATATTATTTATAGGGTCGGAAACGACTCTTTCACTTCGTTGCTGGCTTATAACTGATATTATAAGACCCTGCAAAGGTACAACAACTTTTTTATTATTAAAAAATAAAATTATTTTAAGTCAAATTGTGCCGTAAAAATTATTCAATATACTTTTTTTTTGTATAATAATTTTTAAGATATTTAACTTGATTGTAGGGATTTCTTTAAAGTGCACAATCACGTGTTTTTTAACTAATGTTTTTTAAATATTTGTTTTAGTGCATTTGTAACTTAATTTTTAACAATCTTTCTTTTTTAGAAAACTAAATTTATTTTGTTTTAACAAAAGCTCATGTTTTTTCCTATTTATTAGTTCCAATTCGATTTTTCAGGGTGCACAGATTGCTGGCAGCCACTGTATGTGCCTTTGTTTTTGTGATTTTGCGATTTGTTTTGACAACAAAAATATAATTATGCAACAAGCCCCTCAAAAAAATGTGAGTATTATGTGCACTTTGCACCCTGCTCTACCTCCCCCTCCCCCTTGCTAATTAGACCACCTCGGGACCCTAATCGGACGCTGCTGCATACACATCCCAACTGGATAAGATATAGCTAGCACAGCTCTCTGATAAGCAACTGGAAACTAATTAAAACTTTCATAAGCCAAGAGGAGAGAGCACTGAATTATTAATATAGAATAAATATATACATTATAGCCGAACGTCAGCAAATCATATTACAACTTGATTGACACGTAGAGGGTGCAAATAAACAAAAACAAAACAAAGAGGGGGGAAAACTAATTAGAGGGGAGGACGGCCACTGATTGGTGTTTTGTGCTAATTGGTTTGCTAAACAGCTGTTAACGCCACACGCACACGAACACACAAGAAAAAAAAGAAAAGAAAAGGCAGCCGGAGCGTAGAAGCAACAATTTAGCGGCTTTTGTTGGAGAAACACGCAATTCAATTAAAGAAACACGCAAAACGATAAAAAAAATCAGAGGTACTACACCGTTTTTTGGGTTCCCTTGATTTTTTTTGGGCGCACAAATCACTTTCACTGTCACTGTCACTTCCTTGCTGCTGCTCTGCTCTACGCTCCCAATTAGAATTTCGCGGTCACATATGTATTTACATGCGAGTGTGTGTATGTGGTTCAAGAGCAGAAAACAACGGTGTTTTAGCCTCAATCGATTTTTCGCTGCACTTTTTACCTTGAAGGGGAAGGAGGGGAGGTTGGTTGGTTGCTAAGGGGCGTGTTGGCGATTATCTAACGGCGTTTGTTGTGATCCCCAGCCCACGTGTGTGTATGTGGTGTGCCAGCTATAAACTTATTAATAAACTTATCTACACCACATATATGTATGTATATACCTAATAAGTGTGTGCGCTGGTGTGTGCGGGTGAAATGTTTGTCTGCTGTTCCCGGTCTGTTGTGCGTTCCAATCAGAATCAGAATCCGAATCGGAATCACAAAATCAAAGCTCCTTGGCCGCTAGCCGCAATTAAACAACTGAAACTGAAACGGCCACCGAAACAGAAGCAGCTGAACTGCTGGCAAATGTTTTTTTCTCAGCAGCGTCGCGTCGTGCCGCGCCACCTCTAGTTGTTGTCACAAAAAAAATATAGACGTATGTGTACTAAATACTACAGCTACAACTATATGCGCGTATGTTTGCTTTTGTTGCAACGGCGAAGAAGAAGAAGTCACGGCGAAAGAGCGGTAAGCGATAACGTTTTGAAAAAATAAATATATCATGTTGGCAGCCCTGCAGCCATCGCTGAGCAGCTTTTTCGATAGGCAGCGATAGATCGATAGATGTGGGAAAGCTCATTTGAGACGATTTGAAATGTAACGGTCGAAACGATCTGAACGTCAGGGAAGACGGGGACGGAATGAAGCAGGTGCCACGATTGCTCTCGTATTTATAGTCTAATTACTGAGAGAGCGAGAGAGAGAGAGTTGAATAGAGAGAAAGAGATGGATATCTAAAGGGACTTATAGAGAAAGATCAATAGATCTGGATAGAGTGAGAGAGAGAGAGAGAGAGAGGGTGATAGATAGAAAGAAAAAGATGGATAGTTGTGAAGATTGAAGGAGAGTTTAATAAAGAGATGGGTTCAGAGAGAGAGAGAGAGAGAGAGAGAGAGAGAGAGAGATTCAGAGAAAGAGGGAAAGAGATAGATTAATAAAAAATTGAATAGAGATGAATAGAGAGAGAGATGGATAAACAGAAAAAGACAGAAATATATGGAGATTAAAATATAGTTTTATAAGGAGAGATGGATTAAGAGAGAAAAATAGAGAGGTAGAATCGCAGAGTGCGAGAGAGATACACAGAGCTACAGAGCTTAAGGGCGAGAGACATACAAAGAAAGAGAGGTAGCTAATAAAGATTCTCTCGCAACATTCATAACATTTCCATTGCAGGAATACAAAATATATTTTTTTAAATAATTTTCTGAGTCTCAAAAAATAAAATATTTATTTATCTACTTATAATTTAAAGTCCTTGTCTTTTTCCTCTTTTATTCATATTGTGTCTCACTGATTGTCTTAATATTACTTACTTATCTAGTTGAAAGACCAGATTCTGGCCTATAGTCCGTCCGGAGGGTGTTATTTTTTGCAACAAGTTTCCACTGCGTATATAGATCATCCTTTGCATAACCCCAAACGCGAAAAATTTGTAAGAAAATTGTGTAAACGTGTAAAAATGTAATGGGTTAGTGCTTCATATTATTTTGCTTCCAGTAAAAATAAAGATTCAAAATTGCTTGTTGACTCTTTACGCCATGCCTGTTTATATTTATAAATAAAATTATTTACCGAACAATTAATAAAAAAAATTAGTTAATAAAAAATAATAACAATAACCTTTATATTTTCTTTGTTTTACTTCATTTGAAACTAAATGATATTTATACTATATAATGAGAAATATTCAAAGAAAGAATCTATATTAAGTACTAATTACAGTTATTATCTGAACACAAGACCCAAAGATATATGTAGTTCCAAGGTCTTAGAGTATCCCCCATAAAAAAATATCAATAAAATAATACAAGAAGAGAGGAAGCTAAATTCGGGAAGCCGATGTTTTTATACCCTTAAATGAAAATCGATCATAACTAAGCCAAAAATACATTGATTTCAATTCGAAAAGCTGTTCTATGCTACTTTTTAATAGGTTAAGATATCTGCATTGTAAATTAAATTTTTTTTTTTAGTTTTTGATAATTTTAACGAATTTTAACCCCTTATAAAATGTTGTTAATGCTGATCAAAAATATATATGATTTATAGGGTCGGAAATGATTCTTTCCCTGCAACTGCTAGAGTATAAAAAACGTGTGTATTTTCATTGTTTTATTTCACTTGAAACTTAGGGATAGTCAAAAAAAAGGACACCTTATCCTAAGACTATGTACAGGGAGTGAGAGTATGCTTCAGTGGCTACGTGCTGATGCCCATGATGGCCTCAATGGAGAAGCTGAGCTTGGGCTTCTTGGCGGTGCTGGAGTGCTGCGTGAGGCGTATCCTGGGCGTGTCCACGGGCGGCGGCATTGATTGATACAAGTTGTAGTGATGCTGCTGGTGCTGGTGCTCCTGCTGCTGCTGTAGATGCTGCTGGTGATGCTGCTGCTCCTGCTGCACCGCCGCGGCAACGGTGGCAAAGTACAAAGCGTTCCCGCCCAGCGTCGCCTCCATGACATGGTTCAGTTCCGGATCGGCGAACGCCCGCCGCTTGCGCATGCGCTCCATCAGCGGCGAGCTGAACGTGGGAAAGCGCTGCTTGTACTCTACAAAGGAGAACAAAACGGGGGAAGTGCCGAAATTAGTAAGGATTATGGCTGGAAAGGATAACGAAGGAGGGAATACAAATTGCCGCTGATTCGTTCGGCTCCTAGGGAGCTCTGTGTGTGGACGCGACTCGATTGGAGCTATCGCGTTGGGTAACCGGAGACGAGGCTGCAGCACCAGACAGTCTGGCACCGGGATCGCCACTTATTATTCGGAAAGCAGATGGGAAAAAGAGGAAAAAAAAAGAAAAACAAAACCCGAAGGAGAAGAAGTCAATTGCTGTTGCCACATTTTTCCCCTCCCTCCCTCTCTATACCCACTCAAGAGGTTTTTCCGTTTTGGTGGCGTATCGGCTTACGCCTCAAGTGATTGGAAAATGTGCGTACACACTTCGGGGCGTCCGATTTCCAGTTTCATTTCCATTTCCATTGTTTTTTCTCGTCAGTCCAATAATTGCTACATATTGTTGGTGTTGTTGTAGTTGTTGGTGTTGTTATTGTTGCTACAGGGAATCACTCATTTCCTGTCCTCTCCTCACCATCGATCGGTCAGGAGATGGAGATGGAGACGATCTCCGATTACGGAGTCTGTCTGGACCAGACAGTCTGGCACCGCATGGTGATGTTGGAGGAAAGAAAAGGGAAGAGAGTCTAGGGAAGGGCCTATGACCAGAACTGGGGGAGTGATATATGTCACAGATATGTATCTTGAAAATACATCAATTATTTAATGGTCAGTTACACTGGCGAGCGATTGTGGGAATGCCTTTTAGTCTTAATTAATTAATTAATTCTATTAAAAATTGATAACTTTTGATTTAATTGCTTTAAGAGATTGTTTAAAGCACAAGAAAATAAAAAGATAGCTACCTTGGGAAACCTCGCAATGAAGTCAACATTTTGTAAAGAATGAGTTTAAAATGAACAATGAAATGAATCTTTTGTGTGGAAGTGAATTTACATTAAACTATTTATTATACATTATATAATTATATATAATATATTAATTAAATAATTTAAGAATTTAGGAAAATTGCAAAATGAAATTATGTTAAACAAGATATGAAAGTTAACTTTATGAAAATGGATCATAACTCAGCCAAAAATGCATTAATTTCAAATCGGAAAGCATTTCTAAGCCAGTTTTTATTAAATTAAGAAATTTAAAATTGAAAGAATTAAATTTTTGTTTGAATTTTTGATATATGATTTATAGGGTCGGAAACGACTCCTTTAAAAACAAAACATGATCTTTAATTCGATTTACCCAACTGGTAACGATTTCGATTATTAAGGTTAAATCTTCCGCATTATCAGGCGAGTCTATTTACCCTTCTCTACATATTTAAACTGATTTAAAAGAGCATAAGAAGCATAGCTAAAAACTGTCAAATTTGGTAGCAATATAATCACAACTTTCACACAGAGTTATGCTTGTTTTACAATTTAAATTAATTTGTTGTAAAAAATTAAAGTGTTTTTAGAATAAGGTTTTCAATTAAAAGTTCAAATATTTTAAATACAATTTAACATATATAAAAATCTATCTGGGGAGTTTCCGCTACTTTAGCAAAAAAGTTCACAGTTCACCTGTAGTTGCAACAAAATTGGAAAATCGCATCAAATTTATGCTTAATTTATTCCAAATTAAACAGCTTTCTGCCTAAATATTCCTTCTTCTTTATGGATTTTTATAGTTAAAAATATTTCTATTAAATTTCTCGTTTTTCCAACAAAAAAAAGGGGCTCAAAATGGGTTAAATGTGGGATTTAAGGTACTAACCTTCCATGGCGGCGGTGATGTGGAGCGTGGACTGCTGCAGGCTGCGCAGCCGCTGCTTGTAGATCCTTTTCTGGGCCATCAAGGCCTGTCTCGTGGCAGATGACGATGACAATGATGATGATGATGATGCGGAGGAGGAGGAGGCACTGGTAAATCCCAAAGGAGAATGCATTGGCGGCGGCGATGTGGAGGTGAGCGAGTCCTCGCCCTCGCTGCTGTGTGTGCTGGTACCGGTGGCAGTGGTGGCCGTGGTGGCCTCCAGGGCCTCCATAGTCTGCTGGCGACGCAGGGCCACCTGGGCGGCCATTACCCGCTGACGGTCCACCACCAGCTGGCAGTTGGGGCAGCAGCACTCGCGCCACCGGCACAGCCGCTTGTGTCCTTTGACGCAGGAGATGACGCCGTGGTTGCGGCATCGGGCGCACTTGGGCGTACGCAGCAGGCGTCGCTCCCGGGGACTGATGATTCTAGTTGCCGCCTGGCTCTGCTCACTCTGCTGCTGATCCTGGCTCATCCTGGCTGGTTGTTGCTGATCGACTGAAAGGATTCCGGCAGCGAAGCGCACATTTAAGCACGAAGACAACCGCAGCTACTTGTCGCCGACGGACCGACCAGACAGCCTGGCAGCGTCAAGTGGTTAGACCCATCCGGTGACGGGAGACCGGAGCAGGCTGGATCCTCGCCTGCCATTGGCTGCTAATCGCTGGCTCTAAATATAGACGATCCAATGGCCGCACAGATGTCTCGCATCAGCGGGCGAAAGATACAGTCAGCGGCAGGAGAGCATCGCTAAAAAGGACAGCGAATGTAAATTTGGTTTTTGGTTTAGTTATTAAAATTTCTCATATATATATATACGAGCTTTGGTTTTCCAAAAGTTAGCTTTCTTCCTTGTTTTTATTTTCTTTATATTTCTTTGTTAGATTTAAACTCTTGTCCGTTGTGTCCGTCGGACACTCTACATCTTTGTTTCTGTAAGAGTTAAGAGCTTTTACATTCTTATTGATTAAAATGAAATTTTATTTTAAAATTCTGCCTAGAATAAATAAGTAAAAATAAACAATTGAAGCTTGTTACTTACCCATATCCTTTGGTCACCCTAGCGAGGTCTGACTGTAGCTGCGGATCTCTCTCTGCCTATCTCGCTTCCTCTGTTTGGACTCTGTATTTCGTCAATGTGCATATTGATTTCTAGTTGCTTCCTTTAATATCTTGTATCCATTTAAACAAACATATATATATTTTTGAGTCAATTCTGATTTATTTGTATAACAATTTGTAGCATTATCTCATATAGCACGTACATTTCATATACATATATATATATATCTGTATATATATATTTATTTTCGTATAAATACAAATTCAACACGAGTTCTTTATGTTTTTATTTAGCTAACAAACATTATGTTTATGTAAAAATGTAAAAAAAAAATTAAATAAAAAACAGACACAAAATGAGCAGCTTTATAACTCTCTGGAAATAATCGGTTACAGTGCGTTTCACACGTGTCAGGCCTGGAAGTTACGGGAATAATATGGATTTCTGGCCGAATTGCAGCCAATTCCTTTTATTGGCGATTGTCAAAATGTTATCGAATTCAGCCTGTTTAGCGATAGAAAATATATATATGTGTATGTATGTGCTGCTCTCCGTGCTATACAGTTGTGAAACGCACCGTCCAGCCAGGTAAACGGTTGAGTGATTGAGCGAGTTTGACAAGAGTGATTGATTGAGTGATCGATTAATCGATTGAGTGGCGTAACAGGACAAGTGCGCAGATTAAAGCTCCAGCTAGAACTGTGCTTGTGCTCTCACGATTCGTTGGTCAGAGTATACAAAGTGCGGCTAGAAAAAGGACTCTAGACAGGTGCAGGTGCAGGTGCGAGTGTGCGGTCTACGATCTACGATCTACAAGGACAGCCAGCGGACAATCTGGAGAATCTTTGGTTTAACGGTTGTTGAAACTAAGCCTCGCGATTACTATAATTATTCGATTCACCTGGAATTATATATAAATGCTTGCAAAGTTATTGTCCTTTACTGTTTACAAAAAACGCTCTCTAAATGGAAATCGATACAAATACATACTATATTTAGTACATACTTTTTGTAAGCTTGATCCAACTTGAACCAATTAAATCTAATTATAAAACTACAAAATCCGAACGAACGCAAATCATCAATCACAAACGTACAAAAACCAATCGCTGGTGTGTCCATTATACAATAACTATCTGTATACTATATGTATATATAATATAGATAATACAATTCGGCTATGGATTGCAACTCTTGTTAAATACTTTGATTTCTCCGATACGATACAGACTCGGCACTCTGAATCATTCTACTATATCATTATCACAATGCTCTCAAGGGGCCAGCTTCGATTTGGGGTCTCTCGTAGAGATGGGGAATGCAGCGATTTTTCATCGATTTTTGATCAATTTTTATCATTTTTCCCCCATCTCTACTCTCTAATTCAACAACGATTGATTGCCAAACGACGATCGGATCTATCTAGGGTAGGAGTTCTATTATAACAGGCTTACTGTGGTCGCTAGCCTACATTTAAGAGCTCGCGAAATAATTGTATCGTCTCTGGGTCTCGTTTTGAAGTGGGAAATCGGAGAACTCAAGTGGCACAAGTCGTCTCTGACTGTCCATTCAAGATGATCTTAAAGTTCTGAAATTATTCGAGTGTTGAAATGCTGTTTGGTTTCTGTTTTCACATATATTTTTCATTGCCACGCCAAACAATTGCCATGCTGTTTATGGGATTTTCTAAAATATTAAAAAAAAGGGAGAAATAAAAACATCAATAGTTTGCAGACTTAAAAGTATGCCAGTAAATTGGGAACTTTACAAAGTTCTTCTTCTCTTTTAGATTTAAGGAAGTTATGCCTTCACAAATCTAGAATTAGTTTCCAATTCCTTTCAAAGACTTGAAATCTATTATTTCCATGCTTAAAAGTATGCAAATAAATTTGAAAATCTTATAAAACTGACTTAGTTATACAAGAAACTAAAATTTGTAAAGGGTTCCGTTTTATAAATAGTTAAAAAAAAAGAGTTATACAATTCTTTTCAAGCAATTTTTATAATCCAAAATAATACAACCTCCAAATCTGTGAAATCAATTATTTGCATGCTAAATTCTATGCAAATAAATCTTAAAACCCTATAAAACTGACTCAGTTATGTAAGGAACCAATATTTATAGGGTTCTTGGCCTTAAAAAAAAGTTTGATAAGGAGGTTTACAACTCTTATCTAGCGATTTTTATAATCAAATATAATATAACCTCTAAATCTTTGAAATCAATTATTTGCATGCTAAAAAGCACGCAATTACAAGTGAAATTCCCATAAAACGTACTCTTTCAACAATCTTTGAAATAACAACTTGAAATTTGCTTGGTTGTGACTTCTTTGGTAGGTATATTCTTTATCTATAATTATTCCTAAATATATTTCAATGAAAAACAATCAAAAGACAGAGCTTTACAATTATTTCGCTTGCCTTATGCAACCACAAAAATTTTCAACAAGTGCGCGACTCCGATCCAGCAGATACGAGTCCATATGCTCGATACAATAAAATCCATTAGATAACAATTAGTGCGCGACAATATGAATACATGTATATATAGGTATATATATATAATATATATAACTAGTTAATAGGCTCGTCTGTCCTTTGGTGCGGGGCTCGTTATACTCTCTATTATTATTATAGTAATACTTCTGGTTCGGGGGAAGCAGTAGAAAAGTAAGAAATTCTCATGGCAAGAGTAAACGGGGCGTGGTAAATGCGATTTTCCACAAGGATCTGTCACTGTCTCCCTCCTCTCCTCTCCTCTCCCTAACCGAAAGGGGTTTCTCTTTTTTTTTCCAACTAAAAACGCATTAAATTTGGCGTTAAATTTTCCCTTTTTGTTGTGTCCAACGATCAGAGGAGCCGCTCCACGTCTGCCTAGACAATGCTGTTCCGCTTGGCATTGGAGCGCTGCAGTGTGTTTTGCATGGCGGCCACCACGGCCTCGGCGCCGCCCGTGAACACCGGCTGATTGACAGCCCGCCGCAGGACATGCCACATGGCCACCGGTTTGCGCAGCGAGGAGAGCATCTGGTGCCAGTGGCGCAAGCCCTTGCCCACCGCACAGCTGCCGGCCACCACATGACCAAGTGCCACCGGAGATCCACCTCCGCCGCTGGTCACCCCGAACACCGTGAGCCGTAGCTGGGCGGTGGTCAGGCTCGGCGGCGGCACACTGAATATCATTGATTCGTTGAAGATGGGACTCCTGTCCTTGCGCTTCAGCGAGGTGCGTTTCTTTAAAACCTTACGATCGTTGTCCATCAGGTAGACCTGGAATCAAGGATGGGAAAGTAGTGAGTAACAAGCAGGAACTAGCTCTCCCTCTCACCTTGACAAAGACACTCTGCATGGCGTCTGGTGCCTGCTCTGCGTCCAGCTTGAGATTCCGTGCCTTCACCACCACAATGGTGAGTCGCTCCGCCGTGGGCAGGTAGCTCAGGGAGAACATCAGCTCGCCCCAGCGGGCATTGCACTTGCGCGAGTCCGAGAGCGGTATCCAGGTGGTTATGGGTCGCGGCATCTCCCCAATCTCCATCTCCGCCTCCCCGATCAAAGTGTGGGCGGGGCCATTGTGGTAAAGATGGAACCAGAGGGAGTGCCGCGCCTGTCGCTTCTGCAGCCAAAAGTTGAAGCTCTCGTTGTAGCAGGGAGTCAAGGCAGCATTGACCACCTGAAAGGAGATTCTATATTTTTTGGGCACTAAGGAAACACATAAGATACTCACCTTGGTCTGCATGGCACCCGGATGATCGGGCACCAGATAAATGCGCACAAAGGTGTCCAGCGACTCTACGCTAAAGGGACATATAAGACCCTTGGCCTCCAGGACACTCACCGTTAGCTCCATGCCCTCGTTGCTAATGCTGTTCCTAAAACAAAAAAAAAGAACAAATCTCAATAAGAAATCATCAAAGTTTAGTAGACATTAAACTCACTTGTCGTAGTTGAGACCCACGCAGAGATATCCTGTGATCTGGGTGTAGGGCTGATCCAGCTGATCAAGGAAGAGCATCGAGTCCGAGGTGACAGAGTCACAGGAGATGGCTCTCTCTAGATTAATCCCCTCCAAGGAGCCGCTTACCGATCCCGAGCCGGAATCCAGTGATATTTGGGAGCTGTTGCGCCTGCCCAGGCCCATGCCCAGGCTCAAAGTGGAGTCCTGGCGCAGCAAAGAGCGTCCAAAGGACCAAGTGCCATTGCCATTTCCATTGCCATTCCCATTGCCATTGCCATTGACATGACCATTGGCCATGGGATTGCTGACGCCCAGTTTGCGGAAGAGATAGTCCTCGGAGATGGTCTTTTGCAGCAGGTGGGGACCCTTGACCCGCTGCGACAGTCCCGTGAAGGGATTCGTTGTGTTGTGGAGCTTCAAAAGGCGGCTGGACAGGCTCTGGGATTCCACAAAGGGATTGCCGTTATGATGGTGCGAGCTGCTCTCCAGGGAAGGTGCCTGAACTTGGACAGGCTCTGGTTCCTGGGGAGCAGCAGCTGCAGGAGGAGCAGCAGCAGCAGCAGCAGAGATCGTTGCAGACACATCAGGGATGGGCTCTGTCTGGGGCATCTGCTCCGTGGACTCGCACAGGAAGGGATTCGTGCTGGAGTTCCGGCGCTTCAGTGCTGGTATTTTCCTCTCTGCTTCCTCGGAGGGAGCTGGAGTAGGAGCTGGAACAGGAGCACTGGTAGCACCTGCAGCCACCTGTTGACCTCCTCCATTGATACCCTGCTGCAGGGACACCTGTCGCTTGGCCGTCGGTCTTGGTATGGCGGTGGCCGACAGATTCACCGACGCCGACGTGGTGAGTCGCGTCTGGGGCGGTGGAGCCTCCAAAGGCTGGGGCAGGATGCCAACTGCCGCACCGTTAAGTCGCAGACAGGAGCGACGTTCCTGTTCCCCGGTGGAAACAGGCGCTGATGCGCCACTTCCCACCTCATTCACCTGGCTGAAGGAGAAGGATACCGTCTTGCTGGCGGGTCCGGCGCTATTCGGTGTTGGAGCTGCACTTGGTGTGGGAGCTGGAGCCGGTGCCGGGCGCAGGGGCTGCGGTGGTATGCCGTTGTCCGTCAGCGGCAGATTCCACATCGGTGTGGTGGCCTCCACGATGGTGGAGGAGGATATGGCGCTGCCGCCGCCGTTGATCAGCAGCAGCTGCGTCTGCTGGGAGCGACTGTAGTCGTCCTTGTCGATGGTGTCGAAGCGCTTGAAGCTGCCGCTGGTGCTCAGCAGGAACTCCGAGCCGGATTGGATCTGCAAGGGATTTGATTTCAATGAGAATGCATTGTTAGAGTCATGTTATGATTATGATTTATAAGTACTTTTTTTGATATTGATTATTTTAAATTTAATAAATTTAGTTGTCAACTAAAACTCAGGTTTTACTTTTATATATTTGCCTTTTAAGGATTAAGAGAAATCAATTAAATAATTTCGTATTTTCACTAAAACCCCTTATAATTCTCAAGTACTTTTTTGGCAGTAAGTATTGCAAATGAAATGTATATATTAATTTGTTATTAATTATTATTATTTATTTAATATTGCAAATAAAATCTATATATAAGTTTATTTAATAGTTCGAACTTGGTAATTGCTTTTATAAATTCACCTTTTAAATTCAGTTAAATACTTTCTTATTATCATTAAAAACCCTTATAATTCCCAAGTTATTTTCTTGTACTTATTATTATTAATTAAGTTAATAAATTTATCAATTAAAACTGTGTTATTACTTTTTAAAATGATCTTTAACAATTATAACAATTAAGTAATTTCCTATTTTTATTGAACTTCCTTATAATTGCCAAGTCCTGTTTTTGGACAGTAATTAGTATACATTAAATGTACATATTTCTTAAATGAATTTACTTATAAGTGAGAAATTTCTATTATTTTTATAAGTTTACCATTTAAAGAGAAAAGGATGAATTAATCTATTTTTTAATATTGAAAACTCTTATAATGCCCAAGTCTTAATTTTTTGAGCTAGTTAAAAAATTTTGCCTTTACTTAAGTATCAAATATTAATTTTTAACAAAAAGAAATCATTGAAAATATATTAAAATATTACCGAAATAACAAAATTAGAATTAACACTCACACTAGCCATGTAGCCATTGGCATGGAAGAGCTTGTGCTTGTGGTTGGACAGACCGATCTTCTCCTCCTTGCTGGACCTCATCCGCATCCAGTTGGCGGCCCTCGGACCCAGGCAGTGGCAGGCGAAGAGCAGGCACATGACCAGGACCGCCAGCAGCAGCAGCGCCAGGCTGATGGTGAAGCTCATCATCGCCGCCGGAGGAGTCCCATCCATATGGCTTCCTACCAATACCAAAGCATTTCTTTCGCTCGCCTTCCTGTCCCTAAAAAGGTCAAGAAACTCTTGAAATTTACTTCAAAGCTGTGATTAAAATGTGTGTCAATGGGTTGATGCAGTTCCTCAGTCATGTCATGAGTCATGTGTCAAAAAACAAACCAAGAACGAAAATAAAACCCAAATGTTTTCATCGGAAACTGACGACAATGGCGTTATGGCTGGATTGAATTTAGAATTTGAGGTGGAGGCGGGGAAAACACTTTCATCTTGGATCGCTTTACACTCGGAGATTTGCCTCATCATCGCGGTGTGCGTGTGTGCAAAGGCGAAGGCGAGGGCGGGGACAGGTGCTCGTACTCGTTCTCAATCACAAAACTTTGACAGTTTTTCAATTGAATTTGTAACCAAAGACGCAGCATTGCCACTTCAAAGCGGCGGAATGATGGACAGGTTCGGCAGGAAAGGCGTTCGTTCCTCAGCTGATGACACAATGGATCACTTTAACCTGACCCCGGCAGCCTCACCCATTGACTCTTAATCAGCTTCAGCTTCTCAGGAATACCTATCCGTTTTTTCATTTACTTCCCACAGAAGCCTCACTGTATTAGTTAGTTCATTACGCTCCCTGCTATATAGTAGATTAATCCCTATTTACTGGCTCATCCGGTTCATTGAGCTCTCCATTAAATCGGTTTAATTATATTCCAGTTGGGCATGGTTAAGTGCCTGGCATTAGAGTCTCGCTGTGGACTTACCCTGCCCAGGTCCTGGCCAGGTCCTGGGGCACACTCAGTGCAGCGAAACGTTGACAGAATAACAGGTGTAATGAGCACTTAAATGGAGGCTTATATATACACTCAAACGCACTCAAACTGGTCACAATGCACTTAAAGAAAGGATTGATACAACTATTCCATTAATTTTTTGTTACTTTAAAATGACACAATTAAATAATTTGTTAGATTTCTATATTATTATATTATTAAATTTAAATATTATTACATTTCTGTATGACTATATTTATGTATTGTTATATTCATAAGGTATTATATTTATAAAGTATTATATTTATATATTATTATATTAATATATTATTATTTTATGCATTTTTATTATTATAAATTGGTTTTGAAGTCTTAAAAACATTCTTAACCTTTTACTTATACTGTTTTACGTATCACAGAAATTTGTGTAGATTTGAAAATCCTTTAAGTGCGCCCCAAAACTAGGCTACAAAATAAGCATTGTTGGAATACTAATAGTGTTGCATACTTTTAGACAACTCTTATAAAAAGAATGATTGGAGTACTGTTATCTTGTTGTGGTAACAACTTTTAAGGGTTATATTTTTAGGTTTAGCAATTTCTGGTGTTAAAACCATAAAATACGAATCGGAACGTTTCAGAGTTAAAATAAGTAAAAAATCCTTTTAAATGATATATATAAATGTTATGTAGTAACACCATGATTTGAGCTCTAGAAGAACCTCAAGTTTTCTTGGCATACTTTTAAGCATTTACATTAGATTTCATTTTGCAGATAATTCTCTTTTTAAAATCACTCGATTTGTTTAAGTGCAGGACTATGTTGGTCACACATTGTGGCTTAGAGGAGCAACTTTCTGGCCCGGGCCCAAGATTAGCACGAGGAGGAGGAGGAGGAGGATAGCCAGTTGGCAAAAGACCGAGCCACCAGGCAGCAGCCAGCAGCCGTAGTGCCACTTTTCATTAACCTACTCCGAGGTCATTCCACTGGCTCTTGCTCTGGCTCTGGCTCTGGCTCTGTCTTTTGTTGCACACGCACACCCCGATATCTGGCCACACACACACACTATATAGGATATATTCTATGGCCCGATGTGTATATATTGTTGGTAAAGAGTGGAGTAAGGCTTTTGGGCCTGAAAGTGTCGCCGCGGCTAGTGACCTCTTTTCGGTCGCCTCGAAAATGGGGCAGGCGGCCAAAAGCCACAACAGGAATGAACTCCGGTCACGTCACACGGAGAGACAACTGTAATGAGGATGTGCCTGGTCCGCACGCATCCTTGAATCCTTGAAGCCAAAACAAAAAATATATATCTTATATATAAAAGGGGGAAATCAAAAAAGTTTTCACTGCGAAATGGAGAGTGAAAAGCGGGGCGAAAGTCAAAGTAATCAAAAAAGCGAGGCAAAGACTGAGCAAATTTAAGGAAGGAAACCCGAAAAACTAGAGCAACTTGGCGGAAATTTATACACACACACACACAGAGACACACATTCGGTGGCGCCTTTCCCAGGTTTTCCTGGAACAACAACAACAACAGCTGGAAGCAGGACAGAGGAAAGCAACACCTCACCTGGATTTGCCTTCTGCCTGGTTTTTCCTCAACAGAAAACCACAACAAAAAACAGGGAAATCCCCTTTTTGGTTTATTTTATGGCAACTCCTTAGCTTTTCCTTCGAGGCAGGACACTTGCAGTATTTACACTTCACTTTCTAGACTTTTAATAACAATAATAATGATAATAATCAAAACAATCTGGGAGCGAGTTGGAGAAGCAGGCGGAAGCGGAACAACTGCGGCCGGAAAATTCGCTCATTTTCGTAGACCGTTCGGTGCCAAAACTCGCGGCCAACTGAGAGAAAGCTCAGCTTAAGCGGGGGGAAAACGCACAATAAAAACCCTAAAAAACACAACAACAAAGGGAAAACCAAAACTTTGTTCCACTTTCGCCGCGAAAAACCTTCGCTTTCTGCTGCTTTAAACTTTTAAGTAAAGGTTTGCGTATCGAAAACTGAGCTTAATTTCGTCCTTTTTGCCGAGCTTTGGGACATAAAGAAGGCGCCATAACAGTGGTTCCTATAAATGTATGACGTTAAGCTACTTATAGTAATAACTATAATTCTGGAAAATAGCCATAAACTTATGGCAAAGACCATAAATTAAGCTTAAATGGGAGATGAGCAGTGTGTTAATTTCACAAAAATATATATTTGTTGTATTAAGAAAACTTTAACTTAATTAAATTAAAACTAAAGGTAAAGGAAAAATTACTTGGAAATATTTTTCCTTGCATTTTTTAAACGTTTCATTGTTTTTCTTTATTATTATTTCTTTTATATTTATTTCGCATAGTTCCTTAATTGCAATTTCCACCTTAAAAATTCAAAAATCCATAAATATTACTTTTATATCTTTAAACTTAAACGGGGAATTATCTTGCTAGCTAATTTTACTTAAACTCTTTTATTTTATTATTATTATTAATCCTTGCGATAGTTTTCCATTGGTCGTGTCACGTGCCCTTCCAACCGACCATCACTGTTCGATTAGTTTGCTACGCAGGGGAAGGCGTAGTCGTGGAAGACGTATAACAGGACCGCTTCCGCTGTTAAGCATCCCCTTATTCATGTTAAATTGTTGCTGTCTTTACAGCAACATTGTTGCTACATGAGTTGAGTTTTGGATTCTGTTAACCCCTTTTTATGGAGGAAAATATAATCAAGAAAAAGGGGTTAACATATATAAAAAAAAGCTAGATGTAAAAATATGGCTGGAAACATTACAATTCTGAGAATATTTTTTTCTAAAGAACCTCAATTATAATTTTTGAAAATATATAAATATATAAGACCTAACCTAGGTCCTTAGCAACAGTTAATAATTAGTTTTGTTTAATTTAAAAATAACAAATTGATGTACAATTTAATTACATTATCTTTATATTTTATTATTTTATTTTATTTATAGTTTGTTATTTCCCTCAACTTGTACAGATCATTCTTATAGCAGCTTCATGATTATGATACATTCTTCAGATTTTTATAAAATTGAAACCGAAATTCGAAATCAATTAAAATTTGTCATAACTCGAAGTAGATGAAAATATGCTGAAATCTGGCAATGTTTAAATTTGGTTTCTAAAATTTTCAGATCGATATGGCAGCTATATAATATAGTCAACCGATCAGATCCGTTTCGTCTTATAAATATACTATATACAATATAAACCAAAAACTATCTGCAAAGTTACATTCAGATAACTTTAACACTGAGATACTAGAAAAGTACGATTAGATATGGACATGACTAGATCGATTCGCCTGTTGATGCTTTACACAAGTATAACTATAATTATAACCACTGTGCAGCGTACATGCACTTAACAGCGCTGTTGCGCCACTGCAATTCCAGGGGGAAGAGCTTTATTGGAACGCAAGCTGTTAGAACAGTTTGACCTTAGCCAATGTTAGTGCAGGTCCGCTAATCCTGGAATTTTAACAGTTTCGCCGAAGCGAGTTTAAGCGGATTAAGACGAGAAAAAAAGGGGGGGGACTTAAAACTTGAATAATAGATAGATACACACACACCAGGGCCCGGCTGGCCAGCAGGAGCTACAGGACCAGCAGCACCAGTAGCAGCACCAGCACCAGCGCAGGCCGAAAGGCCGATAATGGATTTAATTCGTGGTCAATCTAGCGTGGCTCCCCAAAGAGTAATGCGCTGAGCTGTGCTGCGCTGCGCTGCGATGGGCGAGAAATGTTTTTACATCTCGCGCGCGCTAATAAATTCCATTATTTTTGTTGGGAAAGTGGATGGTGGATGGAGATGGAGATGGAAATGGAAGTGGAAATAGAAATGGAAATGGAGCTGCTGCTGCTGGCATTTTTGGCATTCTAGCCATATTCTAGCATTTGCTGTATTAGCAGCCATTTTTGTTGTTGTTGTTGTTATTGCTGGCCATTACGCAATTTTGGCAACGCAAATCCCACTGCGCCAAAATGCGCCAAGCTCCACACCACCGATTAAAAAAGTACACGGCCATAGCACTCAAAATGTGCGATAATTTTCGCAGCCTATCCGGCGGAATTCCTCAATCAGCCAGCAGATTGTTGGCCAAATCAAATTGCTTTCAATCGACACTCGGGGCCTGCACTCTCTCTCACACTCTCTCTATCAGTACAAGGACGATACAGGATGCGGCGACGGCAACTGCTGCGGATTCTCTCGATTGTCCGCACTTTAGTCGTAATGAAAATGAAAATGAAAATGATGCCGAAACAGAAACAATAAAAATGGAAATAGATGGTAGGCGCGCTCACGGGAATGTGTGCGTGTGTGTGTGTGGCAACTGGAATTGAAATGAATTGCAATGGAATGGAATCAAATGAAATAAAATAGGATGGAAAATTTGCACAATTGGGCAAAATGCTGCCGAGTTGAGGAGTCAAAGTCAAAGCAAATAAATTGTGCAAATTGTGGTAAATTGCAAACTAACACACACACACACACACAGTACATATAATACAAATATATATACTATATATACACAGCTACAATATGTATAATAATGCTAAATGCCGAAATGATTTCAAATGCAATTTCAATTGAATTTGCAAACAAGCTTTGGCCTTCCCTTACTCCTCCTCCACTTTTCCCCCCCTACTGCAGCGCAGGCTTTTGGTAAAAAGTTTTAGGCCATACAAATAACACTGCCAGAGCCTCCCGTCCCCCGTCCCCCGCCTGGGCTCCATAAACTATCGGAATGCCTATCAACGAGCCCGTCAATTCATGGCAAAATATTGCACAAATGTTAAGAGACAGGAGAGGCACGAGTGGCTGCATGGGGGTTAAAGGGAGCTTGGAAACTCGCAGGGTGAACAAAGTTTCCAACGCTGGGAAAGGGTGAGTAGTGTGCGGGTGTAAGTGTGAGTGTGTGTGCGAGTGCATCTCCCATCGTCATTCCACCATTCCAGCCAGTCACTTCCACACGGCCCGCATCAATTGACAGTCCAATTAACCGGGAATTACCCGAACTATGTGGGTCCGCTGGAAGTAATCCCCATTCAGCGTCCCGAGTTCGCAACTCGGCTTGGGCCCAGCCTCTCCTCTAGAGAAGTGTTGTAATTACATAAGCACCGCCATTTCGCCATTTGCCAGTTTTTCATCTCTACCCTCGGTCTACCCCCCTCCCGCCCCGGCGGAATTGTTATAATTACAAATGAAAAGTAAAGTTTAAGGGGAGCCGGGAGCAGGGAGCATTGAGAGCGTGGGAGAGTGTATTATATACACTTTTTTCATCATCTCGCCAAAAGGATAATTAAAAAGGCACAACACTTAAAATATATACGTATTAAAGTAGAGTATGGTAGAAGGAGAAGAGCAAAGAATGCAGAATGCAAAATAATAAAATAAAAAACAGTAACAAAAAAAAAAACCGAATAAAATAAAGTTGAGTTCACTTCGCACGGTTGAATGAACTCCTCACATCCGAGATTCCCCCTTCCCGCAGCTGGAAGAGAAAACAACAAAAAATGAACAACAATATTTCCATTCGCATCCATTCCATTCGGGCATTCCATGTCATGAATCATGATTATAAAAATAAAGTTCTCTTCGGTCTCGCTCTCAGTATGTGAGTTATTTTCGAGGGTTCAATGAACGCGCATCCTGGCCGGTAACCTTTCCTTAATGGCAAAGGTAACAAAAGGCACAAAAGGTATTTTCGTATTACCTTTTTCGGTCAACTTAATCAATATTAAGAAGCTGCCCCCCCCCCGCACAGCCTCCCAAAAAGTTGCTAATTTTATTTCCCGCTGCGGGCGTTCCAAAAAAAGAATCATTTAAGTTTTTCCGCCAACAAACTTTTGGCTGAGTGATAAACTGTCAAAGTAGCCGTCGTTGTTGTCGTCGTCGTTGTCGTCGTTGCCTCCAAAAAGTCGGTCTTTGTATTAAAAAATAGTTTAGAAAACACAACAACAGCAAGGGCAACAGCAGGGAAATCTAATGAAAGTTTAACAATTGCCTTATTAATGTAGGAGAAATTCTAAGGGAAAGTGGGTTTTAGGGGTAATTGTTCTTCTTTATTAATTTTATTACTTTTTATGTTTTATTAAGAAGTTAATACAAAATATGTTTAGAGCTATTTCCACATTTTATCACTTTTTTAGAAAGAAATTCTAATAAAACTTATATAATCGAATTATTAGCTTAAAAAAGTGTGACCAGATAATCAAATAAATAACTCGTTAGTCAGGACCTTGGGCACCCCTGACTTAGGAGAAACACAAAAGAAAGCGAGCTCCTTTCAAACATTTTTAAGAACAAATAAATACAGAAATGATTACAAAAATATAAACTACTTTTCTAGCAAAACTAAAATCAAGGAGTGTCTATAAAAAATTAAAGACTTTAAAGTAATTCCTCAGAGTGTGTGTGTGTGTACTTAATCCTTAATCCAATGGCCATGCATTTCATTGCACTCCATTGAGTGAAAACTGTGAAAACTGCGATGCTCTCTCGCCCCTTTTTTAATTTTCCCTCCAGAAAAACTACTAGAGTAATGTAAGTTTTCCCTTTGCTCAGCAGGCGGCTGAATATTACAAAAATTTCTGTAAATTCAATGATGAAGCCGCAGAGCTCACTATATGTACAGACATACATAAGGTATATATGATATATATATATATATATATATTTTAAAGACCCACAGAAAGCCGGCTCTGTGATAAGCTTTCAGGGCATGGCCAGGATTAGTTTCCATTCATGATAATTCCTTATTTTTTTTTTATTTTTGCATCAGCAGCAGCGGCAGAGCCCAGACCGAGCCCCGTTGCTCGCTTTGGCGTTCTCCCAGTGGCACCGGGGCACCCTTTCTGCCTCTGCCTCGGCTTGGGCCTGGGCTTACCTTTCGCCGCATGACAGACAGAGAGTTAAGGGTCTCCACCCCCATCCCCAGCCCCAACCCTACTGTGTGCACCCCCCGAGGCCTTCATTATAAGCGTAATCTAGTCATCGTGCCTTCAAACTCGCCCATTGATGCAGTGACTCTTTGTGTCTTTCATTGCCAGGCGGCACGGCGCGGCACGGCACACACATACATCGGGCGAAAAAATAGTACAAAATGCGGGTTAATCTCGACTTATTTTGTATATATTTATTTCCCATTAAGCCTATATAATGCATATTAAATTGGAAATTTTGCCTCAGGGCATAAACATGCCCGAGAGAGGAGTCTGTTCTGTGCGCTATATTCCCAGAAATTGTTTGGTTATAATATATATTAATCGATATATATTTGTATATAGATGTATACTCAAGAAAACTGTAAACCAGGCATGGGCACCAGACTCAATGGTAAGAGCAACCGCGAAGAAGCCAGAGCTTAAGCAGACTGTGAGAGCGAAACAATCTACAAGTGCGTCGCCAAACGTATATGATTTGTTGTGGCAAACTCTAGATCGCGGCGTTGCAGCATTTCTGCCACTCAAAATAAGGAGCAAGCAGCAGGCTTGGAAAGAGCCTTCAAATATTAAAGTAATACCAATAAGTATAGTCAGTCAGCTTAATTTCCAATTCGAAGTTCTATTTAAATTTAACTCTGGTTCTAAACATAAGGTATATTACATATTCATATCCCATTATCCTTGGTTAATGCTCATCCTTCAGATATATTTTTAGCGAAATCCAAAATGGTGCAAAGGTCATGGCAAAACAGCATCACCGACGACGAGACGGATGATAACAAACTGCTGATGACTGTTGTCCAGCTGAGCATTTCCCTGGGCGACTACACCCACGACGTGCTCAATTTCCTGTCGATCCTCAAGCAGCCACCGTCCCCGGCCCTGGTGGATGGTCCCTCCGAGATAGATCTCATCAAGCAGTTTCAGCAAAAATTCGAGGAGCTGAGCGAAGCGGCGGATGCTCACAGTAGTAACGTCAATGGTGACTACTTCATGCAGGTGCACAAGCACCTGCAGGACCTCCAGCCGGATGAGCTCAAGCGAGTCCAGCTCCTGGATCACCTGTACAAGCTCTTCGATGCTGCCCATCCAACGGTCGGTACTCCCTATGAAGAAACTCTCGAAGATCTGCTTGGCTGGTAGCGGTTGTGTCTCTCTCGAAGGGGCCTCCTTTGATGGCAACTCAGACTCCAAAATGGGAAAATCTAGCAAAATAATTAAGGGCCAGAAGAGAAAGTGTTGAATAAATTGTATTCTATGGAAGTTGTTCTTGCTGAAGGTTTATTTATTGAAAAGAGTTATTTGGGAGCTTCATTGAAAACGAAGGCTAAGAAATGTGAGAGTTGATTTTGCTCTCTTGATGCTTAGTTTTCTTTTTTTCTAATGTTTTGTTCAAGAAAAGCAGCAGGAGCTTTATTAGTAGCGAACGAGAGAGATTCGTCTCAGCTGTGCTCTCAAAAAGTTTCGCTCTTATCTATCTTTTGTCTCTTAAAATTCTATAAAGAACTAACAGATGTTATAAAATCAAGAAAGAGAGAGGGAGCGTGAAAGAGAGAGTGAGAGTAAGAGAGAGATAGAAAGAAAGAGAGAAAAAGAGACTCTAAAGCTTCTTATCGTTCGCTCTACAAGAATAATAAAATGATCAAAACGGTTGAGACCAGTCAACGGTATGTATTTAAAATATTCTCTTAGAAAGTAACGAGTTTTTCTCTCTCCTTATGCTAGACAATGAGAGTAAATGAGTTTCTTTTCGTTTCCTCTGCAAGAGAAATTGATATTTAAAACTGTTGAACCCATTGTATGCTCTAGTGTGTATTTTAAATAATTCTGAGATTATATATAATATAGTTAAAA
Organism: Drosophila watanabei; assembly: GCA_008042575.1. Taxonomy (NCBI): domain Eukaryota; kingdom Metazoa; phylum Arthropoda; class Insecta; order Diptera; family Drosophilidae; genus Drosophila; species Drosophila watanabei. Next base: position 174,152 of record VNJS01004861.1, read on the forward strand.
TACATCTTATTCTTTTGCTGTTTTTATTATTTTATTTTTAATAATTTTATTTCATAATTTATTTTCATAATTTTATTCAATTTTTTCTCCAAGTTTCTATTAAATGGTAGGATTTAAAACAAATCTAGCTTGAGCTTAGGAATGAAATTGGGCAAAATTGAACCTGGGACCCAACATATACATATATTGCCTTGATCCCTGATCCCAAACCTTTTTTATTATTTTTTTGTTTTTTTTTTTTTTTTGCGTGTGCATACACACATGTAACCAAAACTAGATTTGGGAGGCTACCAGGAGGAGGAGCAAGGCAACGAAAAAGGAGGAGGAGCACATAGCCGAGGCTGAGGCGGAGGACAGGTGCATTGCCAAGTGCCAGATGACGTTGGCCCAACATCGGCGTATCCGTTGCCCGGCTGAATGAATGATATACCAGTTAGCCGGGACAATGGGCCACCTGACTGCTCCATGCCACGCCCCCACCACCCAACCCACACACACACACACACACACAAAGACACACACACACACACGCACATAGAATGATTTGTCAACAAAGCCAAAAACGAGAAATGAAAACGAGCAACTGGCGATGGGCAACGAGAAATGAGAAAGAGAAAAAGAAATGAGCACCGGAGGACGCATAAGGTCCGCCGGAAAGGTGGCAAGGAAGTGGCCATTGTAGAGTCCGTGCTTTTGTGGCCGGAATTCGCATTGCGACTCCGGTCCGGAGACCATTTGTCGCAGCGCTCGGCCATCGTAGCACCCAAACCACGACGGACACGTGTCCTCGATGGCCATCGATGTAGATGTAGATGTCCATGTCGATGGCCATGTCGCCCCACGATGATGGCCCACAGATTGTGGTCGCTCTACTCTGCTCTCTCTCGCACTTTTCCACCAAAAAGCGAAAGGAAATCAAAACCAAAACCGAAAACCAAAAACCCAGACCGAGACAGCGACACCGAAACCCAGGCCAGAGCGCTTTTCCTGCTGCCATTTTCCACCCCATTCAAACTGATCACTGCTGACGTTGGCGTGACTTTTGTGACTTTGGGTGTGACCCCCAGCGGAGATGCGATGATTGTCCAAAAAGGGGTCTTAGCCATGGGTGACCGGGTGGTGACCGGACCAGAGAACGGACAGGAACCTGGTAGCAAGGACCAGGGGACAGAGATTTATTTTTGCCGGAACTGGGACTTTATATTCGCTGGGCCCGACGCCGCAAAAATGCTGACTTTTTTTCTCTTTTTTTTTTTGTATTTTTATATTGTTTTTTTTTTTGTCTTTTTTTGATTTGTTTTTGGTTTTATTTTTGGTTCTTTTAGCTTGCAACTGGGATTTCATATTCAACCAGATGGCATTTTACAGCGAACAAAGTTAATTGGTCTCACGGGTATCCCGTGGTCCTTATTTACTTTTAAATAAATCCGGATTTCGTTAAATGGCAACTTGAAGGCCGCCAGTCAGTCGCTCTCTTAAAGAATATCCAGTTGTGGGTCAGGTTTTCACTTGAATTTTGTTCCTAAATTGTATTTTATTTTTTCTACTAAGGAAGCTAATATAAAAATATATTCAAATCTGGTTTTGAATGATTAATTTGATACTCGAATTTATAAACCAAAAGACAGGCAAGAGGCACAGCGCAAAGCGAACGATCTTTCTGTGCGTCGCCCAACGCATGAGATTTGTTGTTGCAAGCTCGCGATGAAGCAACTTCTTCAATAAACTTTCCCATATTTAAACCCCTTTTTAACACACAAAAAAGAGTTTAAAATTCAGGACTTGACTAGAATTCAAAGCCTTAATTAGTGAAAATGGCATTGACAATATTTAGATTCCGATGCCGATTCCCATTTAAGGCAGCACGATCTCTGGCCTAAGTGGTTTTGGCATTTGTATGCATATGTAATTATTTGCCTTTTGTTGGCTTTTGTCTAATAGCCTTGCTTGTTGCCACTAAAACATTTTCTGGCACATTCAAAAAGCTGAAAACTTGTGCTGGCTCTCTGCTCGCCATTTAATTTTTATTGGTCGAAAAACACTGGCCAAATATTGATTTTGTCACGAGAGAGAAAGAGAGAAAGAGAGAGAGAGAAAGGAGAAACGAGACCAGAGAACCGAAAGCCAGAGACTTCGTTCCCCCGTAGTAGACGTTGACAAACAAGAGTAATTATATGTACTTAGGACTGTTTCCTTATACTCCGGTTAACTTGAAAGTGTCAGGTAAACTAAACAGCCCCTTAATATATATATATATATCCTGGTATATATATATGCATATAGTGTAATGCCGTAAAAAGTGCCGAATATAAACAATCAGCGAGAACTCGATGCTATGGAGGAGGAGAAGGTAGGTACACATTTCATCAAAATCGCCTTTTTCATATAAAATTGCTGTAAAAGCCACAACTGAAACTCATCGCCATGGCACATCATGCTCCTCCCCCGTTTAGTCCTGGAGAGTCCTCTAGCCGTGGATGTGGATGTGTCAGCATAAATAACAAGTGCCATACACTTTTTGCTGAGTTTAACTGCAACATTAAGCTTAGCTGGAGTAGCGCAAAATGGGCCCTAAAATGTAAACAACAAGTTGACAGACAAATGACATAAACTACACTCAGAAGTCATCTTACTGCAAATGGAACTTTAATTTGGGGCCGACTGGGATTGCTACGAATGATGCGGCTGCTGCTGCGGGGCAAAGGGAAAGGTGGCATATATAGTGGGGTAAGTCGGCACTCGACACGGATTTTATTCCCATTGTGACTGCCATTAAGTGTCATCGGGATGATTCCATTGCAAAAAGCAAAGGGAGCAGGTCTCTGGCTAACTTTATTTATGAAAGTCATTAAATCGTTACAGTGATTTATGTGATATATATAAGTACGTCGCAGCTGTAATTTGTACAATCATATATATAGTATATATAGAGATAATTGTCAATATCGAGCTCACTGCAGGGCAAATAATTTAATTGAGTAATTATCGTAACAGGTTTACTCATTTTAGATGTGTTAATCATTGCTCATTAAAGTAAATGAATTAATTTACAAAGTTACTATGGATCTACCTTTGTCAGTATCTCCATCTCTATTTATACCTATTTCCCTTTCTTTCCTTGATTTTTCTCTCTTTCTTAATTTCCCTCATTATATATCTCTTCCTATATCGCTCTCTATCTCTGTCCCTTCATCCATCTCTCTTTCGACCGCTTTTTCTTTCTTCCCATCTAAATCTTTCTTTCTCTGTCTGTCTAAATCTAGATCTTTCTCTATTATTCTATTTACTGTCTCTTTTTCTGTTTCTTCATAGATCTCTCTTTCTCCAGCTCTCTAATTCTTACTCTCTAAATCTACCTTTCTTTGTCTGTTTCTCTAAATCTTTATTTCTCTCTATTATGATATCTTTCTTAGTTTCTCTAAATCTAGGTCTCTCTCTCTATTATTATATCAATTTCTCTGTCTTTTACTCTGTCCTTTCATCCACCTTTCTTTCTCCGGCTTTATCTTTCTTACTCTCTTTACTTTATCAATCTCTATCTGTCTCTCTAGATCTAAATCTCTCTCTACTATAATATCTATCTTTCTTTGTCTCTTTAAATCTATCTCTTCCACTGAATCTCTGTCTCTCTATCAATCTATTACTCTAAATCCATTTCTCTCTTCGGCTCACTAAATCTTTCTCTCTGTATCTCTAAATTGATCTCTCTCTTTCTATATCTCTCCATCATTATATCTATATATCTCTATAAATCGATCCCTCTCCCTGAAAATTTATCTTTCATCATTCTATCTCTCTAATGAGCCAGTAAATAAATGCAAATTTTTAAATACAATTTAATTTATTATAACTTTCCGTTCTTTTTCAAATTGGTTGTCCTAATATCCACCTGAACACGACCTGGTGCCGCAGGGAACCGGAGTGATGACAGCTCCGCAGGAGAACACATAGTTTCGTGGACAGGGTGGTGATGGGATTCCGCTGGATGTCTCATATTGCGCCGCCGGCTCTTCGTCCTGCCCATAGCTGCGGGCGAATCCGAATTTACCTCGCCCGAAACCAGGACCACCGAAGCCGGGACCCCCGAAGCCGGGACCCCCGAAGCCAGGTCCCCCGAAGCCAGGACCTCCGAAGCCAGGGCCTCCGAAGCCAGGACCTCCGAAACCAGGTCCCCCGAAGCTGGGACCGCCAAAATTATTCTCCACAATCACCTCCTGGACAATCTGCTGCTGCCGCCGTAGACGATTTAGTTCCGGATGCAAGCCCCTCTCCTCCAGCAGGGACTCGGAGGCAACGACTCCCAGAAAACTGGAAGCGGAGGCGAATACAACGAGGCAACCGAGCAGATACTTCCACATGGCGAATCGATGGGCGACAGTGCAGCCGGGCCGGCGGTCAGGTGCTTTTTATAACTTCGCCCGAACAAAAATGTGCTGTGCCAAGCGAAAAGCAAAGTGGAGCCAAACCAGAGCGACCGACCGATGGCCAAGGTAACCCCAATGCCCATCCCCATGCCTATGTTCAAGTTATTTCATTCCCGGCACACTGACAGCCGGAATGTGAAGCTGAACAGAATATATACCTATGTATATTCTTATCCCAGAAAAGGAGAGTGTTGAACAGAGAAAAAATTCCTAAAAATATTCCAAGTAGTGTTAAAAAAGAATTATTTCAATCTTAAATACATTTTAAATCATAAATTGATGAACATTTTAATACATTTTAGTGTTATAATATTTCAATTTATAAAAATTATATTAAATTTAATATTATATGAGGTAAAACTTGTTTTGGAAATGTAATTTGAATTATTTTTAATATGAAATATAATATATATTAGCTGTGTATATCATACTTCATGTTAAAAACCATACAAATACAAAAAAATATTAAAATCACTTTCTAACCTTTGTTCAAGCTAAATTTAAATTATTTCTTATTTATTTAAAAACAACTCAATGAAAACAAAAACCGAAGTTTGCATACCCTTGCAGTTTAATGTGGAAAACCAACATAAACTGTTCCTTGCTAGTTTTTAAAAGGCTAATAAATCTGTATACTTTTTTTCAAATTTAAGAAATAAAACATTTTTTTGAATGTTTAAAAAATTTTACAATTAACCCCTTATAAAATTTTGAAAAAAAAATGTATAAATTTCTTTTTCTTCAAACATGGCTTTCTCGACTCGGCTGTTGATGCTGTTTAAGAATATAAATACTTTAAATGGTCTAAAATGATTCCTTTACTGGTTTGAAAGCTTCTAATAGAAATTATAATTATATTTATAATTTAATTATATTTCATTATAAAAACCATTCATATTATATTCCAAAAGTAAACAATAGACTGTAGGCCTAACTAGCTCTAGCTTAGCTTATTGGAATAATGAATTGGATATTATTAAAACAAAAAAAATAATAATAAAAATAATAACATATTCAAATTTACAGTTTCTAAATTCATTTTCAAATGAAGCAAAATCAAGTTTTGGCTCATTTAATAACAATATCTCTTTGCTACCTCCTCCCCCATGTAATCAAAAGCTAAAATTAAATTTAAGTCTTTTCTAAGTTTAATTTAAAAATTTAGATTAAAAACTACCTTGAAATATATATATACCTTTATATAGACTGCAAAGCATTTTTCCAAACCGGAAACGTAAAGGTCAGCATATGAAGTCTCGATCGTTTCCCATTTAAGTTCATATATTTTATGCTGCGCTTGTACATTTTCGATCGTTTTTATATGTCATTCCTCTGCCACCCCAACTTCATAACATTTAAGTTATAAGATCAGCAAGAAATCTAGGTATTACTGCTTACGACAATCGAATATATACTATATATATGTATGTAATATATAAATATAGGTCGAAGCTTTTGATATTTATATTATAAATGCGGCTTTAGGTTTATTCTGGGCTTTGGTCTACATGGTGGGTTAGGTCAGTCACAGATAGGTACAGAAAGTTATTTAAGCAAGATTATTTTATTTAACAATTTTAATTATTAAATGGAAACAGAAAAAAGATACAAAAATAAATCATGCAAGAAATAGGATTTGGCTTAAGGTTTGTATTAATAATTATACAAAAAAGATAGCAAAATTCGAAAGGAAAAAAATTTGAATAAAGAAAAACAGATGATATGCAAACACATAATATTTTGTGAAAATCCTCTATGAAATATATATGTTTCTCTTACAGACCTTGGGCAGAACCCTCATCAGTTTCAAGTTTTATTTTAATTATATTTATTTTATTGCGTTGTCTCTCACCTTGTCCAGGTTCCTCATCAGTATCAAGTTTTATATTATTACCATGTTATTGGCACTCTCATTAAATGTCATCAATCAAAATAACAAGAAAATTACACAAAACTTAACAGAACTCGGTCAGAACTTGGCCTGAACTTGGCCAGAACTTGGCCAGAACTTGATACAAAACAAGCCCCGCTGTGTTGGTAACTGAAATTATGTGGAAATTGATATTTTATTGAATTAGTTGTACTTTTTATTGGCCATCCATCACTCAGTCCAGCTTGCAAAAGTGTTTTGAAATGTTAAAAAAGCCAGGTTCTTAGCTGATTAAATTTATGAGAGGCCAGAGTAAACAGAATATCATATTTTGTATACATTTTGTTTACATTTTGTTCATATATATTTTGCTGGCAATTAAGTCCGCTAATCAGCCTGTATTTGTCCCCCGACTTGGTTGTTTGCTAATAAAGACTAAAGACTAAAGAAAAAGGGAAATAGGAGACGAGGGCCAAACAGCGATGACTGTCATTTGCCGGCATTTTTATTTATATATTTTTATTTGCAGAATGGGGCGTGTATATATGTATTTGTTGACTGTCACGAGGACATGTAAGGCGCTTCATTAGTTAAGCAACTTTTCTGAGAGCCAAGCCTGCTGCTGCTTTGCTATTTATTTTTTCATGTTAGCCAATATATATAGCCATGGCTATATGGCCAAAAACTTTTGCTGGCATGTATAATAAACGAGGGAAAAAAGTAAATACGACATATGTATGCAGTACTTGGGCCTGTAATAAAACGTACTGCTGCATCTTTAATGTGCCCAAGGAAAAATGAAATGGACTGACAGTAAAAGAAGCTGAATTTATTACACTCGAACGCTGGGAGAGAGACTGGACCTGGTCCTGAAACAGGGACAGAAACTGAAACTGAGGCTCAGCTGAGTGACTTATGTAAGTGTCAGACCATATTTTTAACCCTCTGATGCTCCAATTATATGGCCACCGCCCCGACAACCATCGATAAGCACTGCATACTTATGTGGGCTGGGCCCGAAGTTATTAAAATCAACAGCAATAAATTAGCATATTTTATGTTTGTATAAATACAAGTGGGCGTGGCTGTGTGGGGGGAATATGTGTGAAGTTTTGGCTCAGCACTCCGGACTGTCGCCGAAAACAGGACCAAAAAACCAAAGGATACTGATACTGGAGAGCAGGGAATGAGGTACCGAGGGGTATATGACAGAAATGCACCAGGCACATAAATCAGGACAAAGCAAAGACAAGGGAAAAGTTGTACACCCCTCGCCCCCCATCCCCCTCCACCCACAAAGTGTGAGCGAGAGAGTCGAGTCCGTCCTCGTTCTCGTCCTCGCCAATGGACAAACAAGTGAGGATTTTACATTTTGCTAGCCAACAGAAAGAAAATAAAAACAAAAAAAAAAAAAGAAAGAATTTATGCAAAACAATTGTCAACAATGAGGAAAAGGGGGGACCAAGGGGGTAACACAGGGGGGACAGAGCATAGAGTTTTCCTCTCCTTCCCCCCTTCGAGAGCGGGATTAGTTGGGGCAGGCTTGGGTGCCAAGGCGAGTGCATTGTTCTCTTTACCCAATATCAGTTTTTGGAAAATCAGTTGGCAAATGCGTAATGCCTTGGCAGGTCCTGTCTCACGCCCTTCCCCCCTCTCCCCCCCCATTAAAACCAAATAAATTCCGAACGCCCCCACAAAAGGCAAGAGAACGAACCTAACGCCGCACGCCCACCCATAACCACCCATCACCACCCCCTAAACCGCACTGCAATGTGACATTATCTGCTTTAATTGCATAATAAAGCACTTTTAATTAGGTTTTTACATAAGAGTCGACCAGAAACAGCGCGGCCACGCCCTCGAGAACACCAGCCAGCCCACCGCCCCCAAAAAACCGCACAAGTCGTTAAATGCGAAAGGGGGCACGGGTCGGAATTCGACTCTATATAGGATCAGTGAACATAAAACAGAATCTCATTTAAAAACTGCTAAAAGAAGCAGCGGTTAAGGGCGGTGGCTGAATGCACTGCACGAAAAATTGATTGCAAAGTGCAGCAAATTGTAATGGAAACAATCTTTGTTGGTGGTCTTGAAATCTCCCCTAAACAGGCCGAAAAGTATGCTGTAACTTGTGAGATAAATTACAAAATAAGGAAAGAAACTACGCTGTATAATGAAAGATCGTAAAAGGAGGATTTAATAGCTCAGCAATTTCATTGCATACACTTAGGCAGCGGCTTTAAAGATTTCAAAGCTCTAGTGATAACGACTTGCCCTTGAAAGCGCCGCATTAATCATTAGTGATTTGAAAGCCGCCCAAAAGTATGCCATGTTCAAAGGGAGAATATAAAAAGCAAACGGATTTAAAGTTTCAATAAAAGTAAAGAAGATTAAATTAAGGATTGGGGTTTTTATATAATACTACAGTGCTTCTTTTAATGAAATCACAAAACCTATTACTAAATTTTTCTTTACTGCTAACGTACAAAACATCTTCTCCTTCTTTGATATGATAGTTTCTAAATTTTACCTGATCTTTAGCTTATTATATAATATTTACAGTACCTATGCTATATCCCTTTAGAGCTCACAAAATATATATATAGTAAAGCTTATGTTGAAAGGCTACAATTGGCATGTATGTAAATGGCGTTAAATTTTTGCAATTAATTAATAGTTAATGGCGGGCGCTTCTTTCAGTTTTCATTACCCTTAATACCCATCAATCGATTTTAATACAAGGACTCGGGCATGTTCCTGTTATTCTTTTTGTTTAATTGCACATGCAAACGGCCAGAGGCAGCCGGCAAATACAATAAAATCTGTAAACAACAGCAGTCGTGTACACTTTTTTAAGTATTTAACACCTAGTGGCAACAGCAACAACAGAAACAACAACAACAACAACACACGCATACACACAATCCAGTTCTTTTATTGACAATTAATTTCGAACCTTTCAGCTGCATTTTTCCCTTTCGTTTCGTTTTTGTTTTTGTTTGTTTCACAATTCCGATGGGGTGGCCTTCGCCCCGCGGGAATCCCCGAAATATTCTTAGGGACGCAGCTGGATATAAAATTTTTATATTTGCCAGGGATTTTTTTTCCTTTTTTTTTTTGTTTTGACAATGAGAAAATCGATTTGATGACAAATTCTTTGTTGGCGATGCTTGTTTTTCTCCGTGTCGGGGGCCAAAGATGCGGGCTGTGTGGAAAAAGGCGTGACACAAAACTTTGCCTGTCTATATTCCCATATCCTTTATATCCTTTTCCTTTTCGCTGTGTGCGGTAAAAAAAGAACCTCTCCACCCCCCACCCCAGCCCAAAAAACAAAGAAGAAAAAAAAGTGAAAAACTTAATCCAAGTCCAGTCGAGCTGCATGCACGCAATGTTAACTTTTGCCAAAAGCGGTGCTGACAAGCAGAGGGGGGCTGGGGCTCCTATATAGAGGGGGTGGGCCTGGCCCCCACCAACGACCTTCAGCTGGAGGAGACAGAAGCTGAGGCTGGAGCTCCGCTCCGGTTCTGTCGCTGTTTGTGCTTCAATTATGCCAAAAATGCGCACTGACACGTAAAAATAATGCATACTTCAAGGCGCGCCACCAAAACCGCACACTACAATATACATTTATATATACATATATATATATATATGTGCATGTACATATATATATATGTGTGTGTACAGTCGAGCCTCCATGGCACGAACTTGCCAGAACTTTCTGTAGCAAGTGAAACTTTGGCGGAAACTAGAAACAAAAGTGATTACCAGAAGTGCTCAGCTTAGCCACTTCATTTTCAAACAATTATGTGTCCATTATGTGGTATAGTATGTGGAATCTGAAAAGATATATACACAACCTACATATATGTATATTCATAAATAACAAGAAAAGCATCAAGGCGTGCCGGGCATACATAAATTCGTTAGTCTGTTCCATTTAGGCTTTATTAACATTTACTCACTTACAGTTACCAACAAATTAACTTGTATTTAATGCACTTTTCGCACATTATGTAATTTAACGAACTTTGATAACTCAATTTATTCAGGTAAGGACGACATATTTATTTTAAGTTACAAACCAAGTAAACTTATATAAAGTTAACATAGTTATCTCTCCCACTTTTTGTTTTAAGCTAGCTCTCGGTTTTGACTCATCCTCTCTCGCACACGCTCAATGCTCTCTGCATGATACAACTATACAAGGTGAATTCATTAGGACAATTAACAAGTAAGAGATAAGCGCTTCAAAGAGATATCAAAGAGAGATGCAACTACGTATATAAGATGGTTCCAAGACAAGTGCTTTTAAGAGAGTTTGCATAAGAGAACCCTTTCCGCGATGGGACCACCTTATAATCACACCATGCTCTGGTGCATCACACTGCAGATCAGCAGAGAGCGCTCTCTGCTCAACTAACATAACTGTGCTTTTGCCAACACAAGCTTGTGGAAGGTGATATTTTTGAGATCCCACAATATTTCCAGCTGAAAAATTTCCCTGAGTTCCCGCCTTGGGAAGTTGGACCGTACATGCATATACATATATTTATTTCTGTGCCGTGCAGAGGGATGGGCAAGAAAGAGCGACCGAGTTGACAATGCCCGAGGAGACGAACGGACACGGGAAAAATCGAGAAAAGGCAGGAGCTGCAAAAGGGGAAAGGCAAAAAGAGGAAAGGAAAGGGTGTGTGTGTGTGTTTGGAGTGAAATGAGGAAAACCAGCAGCGGCAGCCATGGCAATGCATATAACATTTTAATTTCCTGCTTATTAGCTGGGCCACGCCCACAAAAGGCAGCCAGCCCACGCAAACTAACCCGGCTCACACAACCACACGTCCGCACGCCCGCACACATCCGCGCCCTAGCCCACACACACTCGCACTCACACCCACACTTACAGCCACCCACTCAAACTGAAACTAACACACACTCACAGCTAACGAACCCGCACACACACACACACACATTTTCGTCCAGACGCACACACACTCGCGAGCCACTCACCCACACCAGCTCAAATAATACAATACAAACAACGACTTGGAGTGCACTCTGCGAAGAGATTAAAAATAGATTTAAAGAAAGCGCTTAAATGGAGCAAATATAAGCCGGAGAAAGAGAGCTGTAGAAAAACACACCGGAAGACGGGCCAAGGAGAATCGAGAATAGACGGAATGCACACAAAAACGGAGCAGCAACGAAAGCCGATAAGTGGAAAAGCAAGAAGCTGTCACGGTTTAAAGACACAGTTCCTCCATGATAACTCATTTTTTTTTTAATTTATTTAAAACGATGATAGTTGATATGATATATCCAAAAAAAACACAGTTCTAATGAAGAATCTCCTGCAAAGATGCCTAAATGCATGCAATGGTTTGTGTTTTTTAAGAGTAATTTTTAAAATCATATCCTTAGGCACTATTTAAAGCGATTTGAAAGCGTTCTTTGTTGGAAACTTATTTGTAATTTAACATTAATTCCATAAGTTTAAAGTTTTTCCACATCTACAATGGTCTAGAAATAAAATACCTTTCAAAGTACAAGCCAAGAAAGTAGAAATGGAATCAATCGGAAAAAGCTTAAGAACCAGAAGCACAAAGTAGACGCAAAAGCCGATGAGTGGAAAAACAAGAAGTTACCGAGATTGAAAGATAGTTTCGCTCATAAGCAGATATCGGATTCCCTTGCTTTCCCTGTACTTGTGCAGAATATTAAATTTGATGCTTAATTAAAGCGGAAGGGAGTGGAGTGCTTTGAGGCATACAAGAAAAAAAAACAAACCTTAAAATATGCAAAACGAAACGCTTATCTAAAATTTACATTCCGTCGTATACGTAATTTGAACACAAAAGGGAATGCAATTTATTCTAAAGCTTGCTTGTTTCTTTCTCTATTTTTTTAGCGACTAGTTTTTACAACAAGGTAAATGTTTATGAACGACGAAAATGCAAGCAAGCAAGCAAGCAGGGCATAAAGAAAAATGAAGGAAATTTCGAAAGTGGCCTATTTGCCCTGTACTTAGGGTACCTACTTTCCTATTCGTATTCGCGTTTGTTCTTGTTTTCTTTTTTTTTTCTTTTGCCCTACTGGAGCACTTTCTGCGGCTTTTCTGGGCCTCTGGGGCTGATGCTGGTGATGCTTGTGAGGCTGGCCTTAACCAAAATCAAATAGATTCTTCTCAAAAATGTTGTATAAATAAAAACAATGTGAGGGGAGAACATGCTTTTTAATTGGCTGCACAACATTGACCTGGCGTACGTGACGTATGAGTAATATTTATGTGTATTTGTGAATGACTTGCACAAATAGCTGAGCGAAATAACGGAACAAGAGCCGGGTAAATGCCGACCAGGAAGAGAGAGAGAAATAGCGATAGAGAGAGAGAGAGAGAGGGGGGAAAGATGGGAGGGAAAGGGAAAGGGAAAAGGAAAAGGGAAAGGAAAGGGAAAGAGAAAGGGAACGGGACAGATGAGGAGAAGGGAACAACACACAGCTATGGAGACGTACAAGGAGGAGGCGGTGGAGAAAAACGAGAAAATCCACTAGCGAATCTACCCGGTGACCCAGGCGACTAACGGGACATACGAAGATGCAGTGGCAAGGATACAAGTACAGGCTGACAGGGCTCCTCATGCACACGGATACTCAGCTGCAGATACATACACTTACGTGCAAACACACACACACAGACACACACAGAGTACATAAATGCAGGCATTAGTACACGGTAAGAAATAATTGCAACCTAGTTTGATATAAATGTTATCAATAAATTTTTTAAATTATTTAATTTCTATAATAACACTTAGTTCATTCTTTGGCATTGTAAAATGTAAATTAAACCAAAAATAAATTACCTAATGGAAAGGTAAATATTGTTTTGCACAAATCTTAAGTATATGCTAAATATCTCTTGATACGTGTTAAGTTCAGCTTGGGACTCTGTTAAAGTTGGTTCCACAATATCAGATTTATTTAACTAAAATACAATTCTCGTTATTCAATATCAGATTTATTTAAACCAAGGTTAAATAGAGTTAAGAGGCACCTCACGATACAATCTAAGAATAGGAAGGCTTTTAAAGTTAACGTTAAAGTTAACGTTTAAATAAACTTGCTAAAAATACAGTTCTGAATCGCCAATATTTGATTTAATAGTTATTATTTAATACAAACAAAGATGGAACTGCAGTTTAGAGTCACCTCCCGATTAAACCGAAGAACTTAACGATCAGTTACGAATAAGAGATAACGACAGGTTAAAGTCCACTTTGACATTGAAATTCTTCTGCTGCTGTATTTGTTTTTCTTTTTTCACCGTGTACGAGTGTGTGTGGGATGCGTTTTGTTTGTCATGAGCGCGCGGTTGGCATCCAGCCTACGAGGCCCCATTTCCGCCTTCGCCTCCGCCTCTGCCTCTGCCTTCGCCAGCCACCCAACCCTCTCCCCACCATCTCCCCTCGCTTGGTGGTGTCCCTCTGCATCGCTCGTTTTCCTGTCATACCCCACACATTTTTCATTACACACTCTGTCCCTTGCAGCAAACGAAATTTTCGGATGCGCCTCGCGCGTCTTGCCACGGCGGCTTGTACTTTGCCACTCACACACACACACACTTACTCCGCAGCACACACACACACTGGCACACTCAGCAGCCGCACACTCAACCAGGCAGCCAGCCACACTCGAACACACACATGTGGCCAAACAATATAAATCACCAGCCAGCACTCACACAAACGTGCGACAGTGGCGGAGTTGGAGGGGGGGCCGCCGACCAGGAAGTAGGATGAAATATCGATTTAATATAAGCCGGCGAAATGTATATACATATTTTGAGAATTATACCAAAACGTGACTGAAACATATACAAAAAGAGAGACGGTCAAAAACGCAAAAACGCCCCGTTACGTAATCTGCCGCAACAAACATTACCCCTGTACCCCTGTTCCCCTGTACCCCTGCTCCTTTGCTCCCTCTTTGCCCCCCTCTATTCCCCATTTTCCGCCAGTTTCCCTCCATTGACCGGGCTTAAATGGCGCACAAAATTGTGCATTGCAATTGGGATACACAGGATTTTATACAGGTTTTCATCTATTATTTATTTTATTTTATTTTTCTTTTTTTTACATTTAGTTTTTATTATTAATCCGGTGGCAGAAAGTTGTTTTTGTTGGGGTTCCATTGGCATCAATAAATACCGGAGGAGATTTATAACCACCGCTCATATTTACCTCTATTTCTCCTTTTTATATTTCAATATTTTCCACGGGGACACTTGAATTTTTTCATTAAAATGTGAGCCTGAAATGGAACTCTTTAAGAGGCGCTCCTCCTATATATACATATCTCGCTAGCATGTTTATGTTTAATTTATGCGCAGGCATGGTTTAGGAGCTAATCACCCATAAGTAGCCTTGTTGTCTTTCCCCACAAATCTTACCTACGAGCAGCAGTTGGCGTAGACTACAGATGTTGTTGACTTGGCGTACGTGTCGTATGAGTAATTTTATCTGTCGCTCATACGTAGATATATATATAACTGTATATATATGTACATATATAGTTTCATATCCTTCTCTCGAAGAAGATGAAGAAGTAGAGAAGCAGCAGACGACGAATGAAGTCTTTCACTCGTTATCATTAAATTTATTATAAGGAAAAGCATTTCATATTAATATTTTAATAATATTATACTTGTACTCAAGCATAAATTAGCTCAAAGCTCTAGACTTTATTTTAAGCTGATTTTTACGTTTTTTAAGCATGTTTATTAAATACTTAGAAGTAATTTGTTGCTAATTATTAAAGAGAAATTTTTAAATAAAGTAAAGTTCTTGAAAATATTCTGTAAACAAATCTTTAAAATATTAAGATATAAGGATATAAGATATATACGTATGTAGATTAAATAGAACCTTCAAAAATCTTTAAAAATGTAAAATTACCTTGAATTATAATATTGTAATAAAGGCATGGAATATACATATATGATATGTATTATATTAACAAGGAAATGTAGGTTAAATTTCCTTGTAAATATAATACCTATCATATTCCATACCCTTTTTGCAATTTTATATAATTGAAAGGTTCAAGTATCATAAAAATTTAAAATATACAAAATATTTCAATCAAGAAAATACCTTAAAGTCACACCTACATAGTTCCCAAATTCACTCCCCTTTAGCTGGATATTTTCAGTTCGTTCTCACTATAATTTACCAACAAGGCACCCAATGCATCTGCCCCCTTTCGACCACGCCCCTGGCTAACTGCACGGTGGCCAAGACTAACTGCCGCCAATGTTGGTGAGGTGACCGCACTCCGGATTCCGGCTACGGGGCTCTGGCCCTGTCCCTGTCCGTGTCGGTGTCCGTGTCCGGGTCCTAGTCCTGGGTGCAAAGGTCCAGCTGCGCTCCAGTTCCGGGGCCGGGCATTGAAAATGTTGATAATTGAATTCACACGTGAATGATCACAATCTTGAAGCCTTTACTTGCGTCTATTGGCCTGGTCCGTACCTCGGCTCTGCTCTGTTTCCACAGCAACTCGATGGGCGGCTGCTGTGAGGATGCAAGGATGCAAGGATGCGAGGATGCAAGAGAATGGGAGGCCGAGGAGAGGCCCAGATTGAATCTGTGCCGTTTTTGGCAAGGACCAAAGCGAAATGCCAAAGCCAAGCCCAAAACCGAGACCAAAGCCAAGTAATTATGATCGTAAATTGATTAGGCAACGAGCAGCATACAAAGTCGAAGCGGGACGGGGCAAGGGGCCAAGGGGCGTTGCTGCTGGAACGAAGGACGACAGACCACACAACGGGGTTAATGGAATTAGTGTTACATAATCTCTGTTGTTCCACTGGCTTGCTAGAGCTGCCGATGCTGCCTGGGTTAACCCTCCAGCCGCCATTTGCAAAAGTTTTTGATAACTTTTCGCATAACACCTAAAACAGGACATAAGGACACACAACAAGTGACAGAGAAATCACACTTTCAAGTGCCATCAAGTTATATCTCGAGAGATTGAAAGGGAGCAGGGGCTCGGACTCGGGCTCCCAAACTATCAAACTAGACGACGAATCGACTTCTGACACAAACACTCCAAGAAGAACCCTTGACTGCAAAGCATTTAGAGCACATTTTTTAAAACCAATCGACTTGAAATCTCTAGAGCTCTTCTCTCAACTTTTGTTCTTTTCGTTCTTATTTATTCCAGATTTTTCTTTTATTTTAATTTCTTTCCTTTTTTCTGAAAACAAATCAATTTGAATCATGTCGTTCGTATGAGTAACGAATTGCACTCAGGTTATTCCTAATGCGACAGGAAAAAATATTTAAAAAACTCAAACACTCGTTATTAAAAAAAAAGGCAGAAATTCTTTTTAAAATCAAGAAAAATAATCGATTCATTTTGGTAAAAAATATATAAAAACAAATGTAAAACATAATTTTAAAATCATATAATATAATTAAATCTTAAATTAAAGGTTAAAATATACAAATTTTAAAGACAAAAAAGGTTAACAAAGGCAGCAGCTTTCCAATTGACAAAATTGAAAACCACAAGTGTGGATCGTATTTAAGTGGCTCTCTCGCCTTGCTCTCGCTTTTCAAAGGGGGACTTTCACGAAATAAATATTCAAGGACAAGAGAAGGGAAGTAAAAAATGCGTGCGCGAAGACAGAGAAATAGGAGGAGAAGACAAAAAAGAAAATAGTGTTGTTTCACTCATTCGTTTATATTTGTTGCTGCTGCAGATTGCAATATCGAATTGGTACACGAATGCACATACAAAAAAAAACTTTTTAACAGAAAAAACACCCATTAAAAAAAATAAAATAACCTTCTAAATTAATAAGAATTAATAGACACATCTCTTTTTTTTTTTCTTCACATTTGCTACACACAAAACGATTGAGAGAGAGAGAGAAGAGAAAATAGAAAATGGCGGGTCTTGCTCTTTACAATGGCACTTGCACATAAAAAAAAAACAACAAAATAAACTAGCCAGTAAAAAAAGCACTGATCTTGGCTAAACACAAAAGCACACATGGTTTGAGAATAATAAAAAAAAACACGAAAGCGGCACGGCTTCCATTTTGAGACTCCTGGAGGCCTTGCCCCCACTTTATTTTACACACTTTTCACTGCGGGATCTTGCAGCTTTTCCGCGCAACACTTTTGGCACCTACCGCTGTTTTTCCGCCGTAATTTCCACCGCTTTTAGACTTTTACCGCCGCGATCTCTTTTCGTGGAGATTTTCCTTTTCGGTTTTTTTCACTCCGTTTTGTTCGGAGCAAGAGTTTACATTTAACCCTAGATGGCTATGCTTCGTCGAATCGACGACGCATAGTCACATATGAGTGATTATTTCATTTATTTTTTGGTTATTTTTTCTGGATTTTCGTACAGCTGTAGTCCTTGCTGAGATACAGCATTATGCAAAAGTACGAGTCCGACAGTTAAATGGAAGTATGATTTCTGAAAATTCGCGTCGTCGAAACGACGAAGCATAACTTTAGTGTGACTTTTTGGTAATGTTTCATATATTCTTGTGCAGAATATTGGCCTAGTAAATAAGTAAAAGCAATGGCTTAGACAAGGTTTCGATTGAAAACCTTCTTGAAGAGGACGAATCTGATGGGAATACTGAAGATTTCGGTGAAAATATCCTATTTTGGGCGAATTAATTAAGAAACTAAGTTCTTCTAGGCTAAGTCTAGTTACTCCTCTCTCTTTAACTCGCGAAAATGCCTCAAACGCCTTATTTGTTAAACAAAATATAAATAATGATTAAAACCATTCCAGATTAAATTTAAAGTGCCCTTTTTGCTTCTTTAAGCCACATATGACTAAAACAACATGCGAAAAAAGCCTTTGTGGAGAACACAAAATTGATCTTTGCGCCTCTTGTATAAAAAAATAATTTTT
>VNJS01004863.1:0-32385 GCA_008042575.1 Drosophila watanabei
TTTCTGAATGTTTTCTTTCGCGGTTGATCCTACTTTGCATGCTCCCTGGAGAGCATGATTTTCATGCTGATCGAGAAGCGACGGTTGCACCATGGGTTTCCGTCTTACCGGTAAGGGTCAATTGCATGCTAACCGAGAAGCGACTGTGCCACCATGAACTTCCCTCTTACCGGTAAGGGTGATTTTGATGCTGAGCTGAGCAGCGACGGTTGTATCATGAATTACCCCGCTCACGCGTGAATAAAAGCGAATGGGAACTTTACATAAGCGGTAAGAGGGTACCCCCTGAGCGATTCTGCATGGAAAGAATACTGCCAGCATGCTCGCAAGTCCGACTGGGTATTCGCGAATAAAAACCGCCGCTGCCGCAGCCGTCGCCGCTTCCCCAAATAGATATGTGCATATGTATATACGCGGGCATATGTGTGTTTCTGTGTGTGTGTGCGATTGACACCCTAACATTTGAGTGGAATGTTTGCATAAAATAAAAGAAGGGAAAATGAATCCCGAGAAGACACCACCCAAAGTGACCGTCTTGAAATGTGAACAAGTAATTAAAACCCCGTTTATTACCTTGCAGAACTGCCCGACGAAGACTGAGGATCGTGCCTTCTGAGGACTTTGTTTACATTCGCAACGCAGCAGCCGCCATCGCAGTCAACGGAAAATCGTGTCGAGAACAGAGAGATAAAGAAGAGTCGCAACAAAATCGGGGAAAATCGCTGAGCGCTGAGCGCACCGAGCACCTGCATCTGCGCCTGCAGCTCCCCGCTTCGGCGTCTGGATCACCAATAAAGTGGAGGAGCAGTGCCGACGCCTGAACAACATGAATCTTCGGGGAAATCCTCCAAAGAAGGAGGGCAAAATGCGTATACGCGCCTTTCCGGTAAGAGTTTCGGGGAATCCCTCAGTTATCTAGAAATAACTTGTCGATAATCTTAATGTTATTGCTATCTTTTCGAAACGATAATCAGAGAAAGATCTATAGATAGGGGGTCATATCAGAGTTTATTTTGTTTGTTTAAGAGAAGTAAGGATTTAATACGACTATAATATTAAAACTTAACTTTATTATTTCTGGGTTTAATACTTAAAAGTATAATGATAATTTTAGAGTTTCTTGATTTAATCGATGAGTATATTTAAAAAAGGGATATTACAAATAAATTTAAAGTCTAAAAGTATGCTACTTATTTAATCTTCTCATCCTATTTTTAAGGCATACTTTTGTACACCTCTTTAATTGCTTTTAAATCCACATAATTTTATTATTTTCGCTTTTTAAGGCATTGTTTATAGTTATTTTAAAGATACATTAAATACATAAAATATTAAATGTATTTTTAGGTACAATAAACTATTATCAACTTATAAGTCTATGTAATAGAATTTTAACATTTTCCCTAATCAATGCCTATTCTATTGCCCCAAATTGTGCAATTTATAATTCACCTGAAAACAGAATCTGCTGATCGCAGCATGAACTTGCACAATTTTCCGATAAGATAGTTCCCCCGGAGGACTTTGTCCCCACCAGAGGAAGGTTACAAAGCCCCAGCAGTTGGTTATCCCATGAATATGTATAACATTTTATACATAATATTACATTAAACAAAAAGAGTCCCGTCCGAAACGTTTTAAAAATCAATCAGCATGAAGGCAAAATTCTTAAAAATGAATACAAAAATTTGATCTGGAAATAAACATCAAAACAACAACTTGGGGCTGGGTGAAAATTCAAACACATTTTAGTTTTTAAGTTACATCCAATTCAATCGTTGTTTTCGAGAAATTATTGTTCCCGCCAGCACACAAAGAAAGCCTGTGCAGACCTGTATGAAGGGAGCAGGGTGAACAACGAGCAAATAACACTTGCCCGAGCACGGAGCACAGGAGCAGCAGGAGGAGGAGGAGCAGGAGCAGCGGCGGACATCAGGAGGCACTGCTTGGCGAATGTGGAAAGGAAGCCGGCACCATTAGGTCGTCAAACCCAAGTCGGTCCCGCACGGCAGCGGGCCCACAGCAGGCTGCCGCTCGCCGCTCGCTGGCGCTGAGCGAGGATCAGCAGAGGATCCAGCAGCAGCAGCAGCAGCAGCAGTTGGAACAGCAACGGCAGCGAAACAGAGAGCGGGAGCGGGAGAGGGAAAGGGAACGGGAAAGGGAACGCGACCTGGACCAGCAGTATCGCTACCATATGCAAGGTCGCAGTCCCCGCCAGCAGCAGCAGCCGGAACCCCTGAATAACCTCAACGTCAATGGCAACCGACACAGTCGCATTGTGGCTGGATCGAACAACTTCAACCCGATAAGCAGTGGAAGTAGCGGCGTGAGCAGGGACAGTGCTGAGGCCGGAGCCTCGAGCGGAGCCTTCCGGCTCCCCAGGCACTCTGTACTACAGGGCAATACTTCCTTTCAGTCGCAGCAGCAGCAGCAGCAGCAGCAACAACAGCAGCAGTCTCTGCCACTAGCTTGGCAGACAACGTTTGAGAGGCGCCACCATGTCGCCAGAACGGGTCGGGCGCGAGCGGAGAATAGTTCGCCAGCAGGACTCTCTCCTACGCCCACGCCCGTCTCAGTTTCAGCATCACCTCCCGCTGCTGCTCCCGCTTCCACTGACAGCGCTATCGCCAAAGCCAATGGTCCCGAAATCAAGGATATCGCGGAGGGCCCACGTCCAAAGGACATCGTTCGCAAGTACCCGCTGTGGCTGCCAGAGTACAAGCGAAAGGCCTTCAATGTTAGCACTAACCAAAGCGTAACCTCTGAAATATTTAGCCAAGATTATAGGCAACTCATAATCTTCAAGAAATATTAGTTAGGGTTTTATAGAGTCAGATCAGGAACCTAAAGATCTTAAGACCATATTCTTCCTTTATTACTTACACCTCCAATAACACTCGCCTCTTTTCTCTCTCCCTTGCAGGCCTCCATGGACGAAAAGTACGTGGAGACGATTTGGGCCAGCCTGAAGAACGCTATCCAGGAGATACAGAAGAAGAACAATTCCGGGCTGTCGTTCGAACAGCTCTATAGGAATGCCTACAACATGGTGCTGCACAAGCACGGTAACAGACTATACTACGGGCTTAGGGAGGTCGTGTCCGAGCATCTGGAGCACAAGGTGAGAGCGGAGGTGCTGGAGAGTCTGCACAGCAACTTCCTGCCCAAGCTGAACCAGGCCTGGACGGATCATCAGACCTCCATGGTGATGATACGCGACATACTCATGTACATGGACAGGGTCTATGTACAGCAGCGTGAGGTGGACAATGTGTACAATCTGGGATTGATTTTGTTCAAGGATCAGGTAAGAGAGAACCTCTTTCAAGCTTTAAAGTTACAATCTAATTTATATCCTTACAAAAACCAGGTGGTTCGCTACGGAGAGATCCAGAAGGCGCTGAGGGAGAAGCTGCTGGGCATGGTGATGGAGGAGCGACATGGCGAGGCCATTAACCATCTGGCGATTAAGAACGCCTGCAGCATGCTAATCACACTGGGCATCAACTCACGCACCGTCTACGAGGAGGACTTTGAGAAGCCGTTCCTCGCCCAGTCGGCGGCCTTTTACAAATTCGAGTCGCAGAACTTTCTTGCCGAGAACAACGCTGGCGTTTACATCAAGAAAGTGGAGGCCCGCATCACGGAGGAATCGTCGCGGGCAGCGCTCTACCTGGACAAGGACACCGAGCCGCGCATTGTGCGCGTCGTCGAGGAGGAGCTGATCAAGAAGCATATGCGCCCCATCGTCGAGATGGAAAACTCGGGCGTTGTGTATATGATCAAGAACTCCAAGACGGAGGATCTGGCCTGCACATACAAGCTCTTCTCGCGCCTCAAGGAGGAGGGCCTCAAGGTGATAGCGGACACCATGTCGGCGTATTTGCGGGAGCAGGGACGCATGCTGGTCAAAGAGGAGGAGAACGGCAACACGAATCCCATTACGTTCGTGCAGAACCTGCTGGATCTCAAGGATCGCTTCGATCAGTTTCTGGTCCACTCGTTCGCCAACGATCGCATCTTCAAGAACGTCATCTCGTCGGACTTTGAGCACTTCTTGAATTTGAACAACAAATCGCCGGAGTATCTGTCGCTCTTCATCGACGACAAACTGAAAAAGGGCGGCAAGGGAGTGAGTGTTCCATTTAATTGCTTACTTTAGATACTAAAACCTTATCCTGCTTCTTCTTACAGATGAGCGAGCAAGAGATCGAGTCCATCCTGGACAAGACAATGGTGCTCTTCCGTTTCCTGTTGGAGAAGGATGTCTTTGAGCGCTATTACAAGACGCATTTAGCCAAGCGACTGCTGCTAAACAAATCAGTCTCTGATGATTTCGAGAAGAACATGATATCCAAACTAAAGGTGAGCACTGCGATATATATTGTATTCGTATTATTGGTTATATTATGTGGCATTGCAGACTGAATGCGGCTGTCAATTCACCTCGAAGCTGGAAGGCATGTTTAAGGACATGTCCGTCTCCAATACGATCATGGATGAGTTCAAAAACTATGTAAATAATAACAATTTATCCCTGGGCGGTGTTGAGCTAACGGTACGCATCCTAACCACTGGTTTCTGGCCAACACAGGTGAGTTTATTGGTTATATCTTGTTTTTGAGAGTAGCTCTTAATTAAATTGATTTCTTACCTCAACAGACAGCGACTCCCAATTGCAACATACCCGCCGCACCCCGCGAAGCCTTTGAAATTTTCAAAAACTTTTATCTGAACAAGCACTCAGGACGTCAGCTAACGTTACAGCCTCAAATGGGTGAGTTTGTAGCGAAGATTCCCTTGGAAAATCTATTTTTAATTTGGTTTTCTATTACGCACAGGCACCGCCTACATAAACGCCGTGTTTTATGGCCGCAAAGCAGCCGACAGTGACAAGGATAAGGATGCACCCAGCTCCAGTTCGAGCGGGTGTGCAGTGCCCACCACTACACGCAAGCACATACTGCAGGTGTCCACATACCAGGTGAGATTGAAGAGGCTTCTTTCCCCTTTCCATCTGGAATTCAATTCCTATTTTCCTTCTAGATGTGCGTGCTGCTGCTGTTTAACAACCGCGACGTGCTCACCTACGATGACATTCATCAGGAGACGGATATACCGGAGCGAGAGCTGGTCCGAGCCCTCCAGTCGCTGTCCATGGGCAAGCCAGCTCAGCGCTTGCTGGTGCGCAATTCCAAGACGAAAACCAAGGACATTGAGCCCACGGATGAGTTCTATGTGAACGATGCCTTTGTCTCAAAGTTCCACAGGTGAGATTTAGATGTCTAGGATAAAGATTTCGTTAACTAATGCTAATGCACTTGGGGAAATCTGACAGGGTGAAGATTCAGACGGTGGCCGCGAAGGGCGAATCGGAGCCGGAGCGCAAGGAGACGCGCGGCAAGGTCGATGAGGATCGAAAGCATGAGATCGAGGCGGCGATTGTGCGCATCATGAAGGCGCGCAAGCGTATGGCGGTGAGTACATGCTGACATGCCAGTTAATTCCTCTTTTATTTAAACTTTGATTTAAAAAATAATTACAGCACAACTTGCTGGTGTCGGACGTCACGTCGCAGCTTAAGTCGCGCTTCTTGCCCTCGCCTGTGTTCATCAAGAAGCGGATCGAGGGCCTCATCGAGCGCGAGTATCTGCAACGATCGCCCGAGGACCGCAAGGTGTACAACTACTTGGCCTAAGCGGCGCAAGCATGGGATCTGGATCGAACTCATCATCTCCAAAACGCAACGGCAGCGGCAGCGGACGGACAGCAGTGCAGCAATAACACTTTTTTTTTGACCAAGATTGTGGATGACCTCTCTCTCCAGACAAGAAGCCCGAAAACATAGAGTTAACCAATGCAGGAGCGCCCGCCAGAAACGTAAAATTTTCCTTTTGCATGCCACAACTTATCCGAGAATGTCATTCAAAATTGAACAGTTTAAAATGCTATTGGATAGACAGGGCGGGACTCCGCCTCACAGTAACATACATATTATCCCTCTAATATAATTCTTAATTCTCTAACCATTATTCTTTTACCGGACATTTCTTTGCGCCCTCAAATTGTATAGCAGTAAGCCCAGATCCACACAATCGCACACACATCCACACACCACACACACATCAGCAGCCACACCAGAAAACATCCAAAATCCACCCATGATAGGATTCGTACGCGAAGCATGCATAAGAGTAGAGTACGCATAATGCAAGCCCTAATTGTAAGCAAATGAGTAAAGGTAATGATGCAGCAGCAGCAGCAGCAGCAGCAGAAATTTAAGCGAAAAGGAATATTCATAATTATAAATATAGCTAAAGTAATAAATTTATAAATGAATTATTAATTTTAGTGAGCGTATTTGATGTACAAGAGTCCACAAGCCCGCGCATACCCTGCATCATCCCCTCTGCAAGATTGAGACTCGAGATTCATGTGAACAGAACTCGAAGATTGCCGTGAATATATTCCTATCTTTAGTTTTGCGACGTGCAGTGATTATGATTACGATAATCTGTATGAAAAGTTGTTTTATCTATTTAGTTGATATTGTGGAATCGATTCCAACTACACATATACATATATGCAGCAGTTCTGTAATGGATTTGAATTAAGTAGGACACGAAAGAATTCATTTTTAATATATAAAAAAACAACACAAAACAATTAAAAGCCGAGCAACAAGATGGAAGAGAAAAGAAAAAGAGGAGAGCAAGCGCGATCGATCTTAACACTGTAAATACATTACATTTCTGTTCTTACCTATGAAAAATTGATATAAAAATAAAACGTATATAAGCGTTAACACTTAACACAGTTGTTGTCTATCTTTTTAAAATAGGACGCGAAACCTCTTTTAATGGATTGCTACTTTTCGCCTGTAAAATAAAACTAATTTGATAAACAATTTTTAACTACAAAAATATTGGTTTTAAATTGGTTTCGATTATGGGGGAGAATGATATTGAGGGAAATATTTACTTATTTTGCCCAATCACAAGTAAATGACTAAATATCCGTTTCCATTTCCGTTTTAAATAAATAATATCAGATGTAACTTAAAGCATAGTCTTTTTTTTTTAAGTAATATAAAGCTAGTATTTTGAGTATTATTTTAAAATCTAACCTAACCCAACCTTTATTTAATAACTTATATCGCTGAAACGAAGAAACCAAGTATATCATATAAAAGATCTTTAAAACTGTATAATTCTGAATCTTTAAACAATCATTTAGTAATATCTTGAGTAGGGTTTATCATTGTGTGGAAAAACCATGAAATAATACTATTGATATTTCATTTTAATTATTTCTTTATTTATTTATTTATTTAATAAAAATTTTGGAAAGTTCCAAGTTTTAGTTCTCTGTTTGTTTATAGGATTTGTTGGTATTTTTTTTAGTACATTTTTGGCCGCCAGATGGTGTATTTCAACAGACATCGAACTCGACAACAAGATACCATATATTTTCCTAAAATAAGTAAGTGATATAAGCATTGAGTTCAATTCCTGTAACATTTAGGCTAACTATCTGTTTATAGATATATCTCAAACTTTATATTATTGTATTAATTTTTATATTAGTTTTATATTTACAAGTGTTTAAAGTCAAAGTTTTTTCAGGTCCATTTACTATTGGGCTAAATATATCTAAATATAATTTATCCCATAATATTTTCCATAGCTGAATATAGAATTCAATTTTCGCTTCCTTGATTGCATAAAGAATATACCCGAAGTCATCTACCAGTAATGGGCACCCTGCTTCTCTCTCTCTCTCTCAGCTGTTTCCGTTCCGTTTCGTTGTTCTGTCCAGTGTTGCCAGATGACGAAACAGTGCTGCCCCATGAGACCACTAACAAGCCAGATTCCGAGCAAAATAGGCTAGAAGAAGCTAAAAAAGAACAAAGAATACAAAAACAAATTGCTACATCCAAATAGCATGAATGTAATTTTTGTAAAAATATGCCATATTAATTTAAAAAAACACCTATTTTCAAGCCTCAAAGATATTTAAAAATTTCAAAAGCTTTTCCTGCTAGATCTAGCGGGAAAAAGCTAAATTGGCAGCACTGGGCCGACCGCCAGCTGACGGACGCCGTGGGAAATAGAAAATAGAAACAAACTGACTCAGAACGCGAACGGTTCATTTTCCGGAAAATCGAGGAAAATCCCAGACTCCCCGCGAGGCGTGAACAGCGCAGCCAAGTGAACCGCACAAAATGCAATAGCCGACAAGTGAACTGCAACTGCTAAAACACACACACCGGTTAGACAACAACAAATTGGACGCAAAATCAAAACAAATTATTAACTGCAACCGCGTGTCTTTCGATTCTCTTCTCCCGCTCTTTTCGTCGCACT
This sequence comes from Drosophila watanabei, assembly GCA_008042575.1. Classification (NCBI taxonomy): domain Eukaryota; kingdom Metazoa; phylum Arthropoda; class Insecta; order Diptera; family Drosophilidae; genus Drosophila; species Drosophila watanabei. The sequence goes on from VNJS01004863.1 coordinate 8,367, forward strand.
CCTACCACCTTTCTCCCGAATGCAGTTGCGTGTGCGTGTGTGTGGGCGCTTGGATTAAATGAATTGGATAAGAACTTCAATTAAAGCGCTGAAACTAAAACAAAAGTGAAATCTCCACGTGCGTTTGCTCTCTCGCGTCTTTGAGTTGAATTGTTGCTGTAGCTGCTTTTGCGTTTGTTTTGCTGGCGTAGCCGTTCTCGCTCTCACTCACGGGACTCTCATTGCTGTACTCGCAAAAGACGTACATAGATTTACCGTTGCCGGCATCTTGGTGCATCTTCTAGTGCAAGTGGCACGTGAATTACCGTTGGATTAGGACTCTCGTTACCCGGTACACCCACACAAGGACATCAAAATGGTGCAGGTCAGTAATAGAACCAAGTTTTGCGATAGGAAAATGGATGAAAAATTAAGGAAATTGGTATTTATTTTAAGTATTTCAGTTTTTCAATTGTTCTAAATTTAGAAAATATTGTTTTGAAAAGAATTAAGTTTAGAAAACGATGCATAAACTATTAAAAGTGTTTTATATTGTCGTAGTCAAAAGTCTCAGGCTCAAAAATGAATAATTTCCCTATAAATTGTTTTGTTTTATGATTTTTTCTTATGATAAATATTAAAAATCTAAGTTATTCGTATTTTTTAAAATCGAAAATAAATTTTTCATAGAGGTTTTTAATTACGAGATTTAAGTTAGCGAGTTACTGATTGTTTTCTCCTGACTATAATTATAATCTTCCTAATTTTCTCTAAATTAATATTAATCCAAGCGTTATTAAATAATCATGTTCTTATAAACGATAAATGAAAGGTTTAAAGGGAAAAATTAAGAACGCATTAAAATGGTTTAAATACTATATTCAAATCTACTCTAAAATCGAAATCTTAATTGATAATCTTATCAAATGTACCATAAAACCCGTTAAAGTCAAGTTTTACAAACGGTTCTATTCGAATATCGTGAAAACTGAAAAAAGAACCTTTCAGATTCCTCACTTTATCAGGCCGTCAGTCATAATCCACCCTGTGGAATAGTCGCTGACCTTTTGACGCAACCGTGCACAACCCCATAATCCCCGTACGGGACACCAGAGAACTGGAAATGCACTTTTTAGCGACCACCCCGAGTCGGCGATTCGCGCCTCGCCACCCCAACCTTAACCCACCCAAAAACCCAAAATTCAAACCCAAGCGCAACCCCGCCCCTGGTGTTGCACTGTCCCAAGCGGGAATCAACCACCAAAGCCTGAAAATCCGAAAAAAAGAATGAAAACATACTGCGCCGATATGGAAAAGTCCCAATTGGCATCGAGAGTTCGAGGGAAAATTGGCCATTAGAGATGGCTGGGCCCGTGTTTCGATATCGAGAGAACAACGACCCGCCGAACGCCGGAACGGATCCTCTCCGAGCGTAATGAACACGAAAAACGTTGCATTTAGTCAATTTTCCATCCACCAAGGCGAGCTAAAAAGAAAAACATCAAATTAGGTTATCACGGATTCGACTTTTTGACACCCTATTATTATTTGTTTGACAATTTGCAGACAAATTGTGGGATAACAAACTGTTTTGGGAAAAAGTAAAGATTTTTATAAATATTTTAGAATATTAAGTAAAAGATCATAAAAATTCAAATTATAAAAATCTTGGAAGTTAATAAATCTGTTTATAAAGTTTAACTCCAGGTAATACTAGTTACGATATAAACATATTAAAATGCATTCAAGCAACCTACCTAAAATCCAAACCCATTTTCTGCTACCCTGTAATCAGGCTTATGTGGAGAGACGAACTCTGGTTATTTACCTGTCGCCGTTTCCCCGCGCCAAATGAGTGAAGTTCCACTTTTCGATTTGAAATGCGTTTTGCGCCTGCCCCGTCCAACTGTCCTGTCCGCCCAGAAACCACCGCACCACCTCCACCCATCCTCCTGCACCGTCCACGCAATCGCCTCCATCCACATGGTCGTCGTCAAAGCGCATTTTGCCCATTTGCATTTGCATTTGCCAATGCTCGGGCCGAGGAGTAGGCCTGCACATCGTCCTGCTGCCCCTGCTCGTTGCTCCGTTGCCGGGGGTGGTGGGTAGTGCCGGGTGGTGACCGAGAGGGTGGTTCCCTGTGTTTTAGCACGCAGCTTTTGGCCTGCGTTCAATAGCAAAAGCGAACGAACGTACATTTCTGACGTTTGACCGAACTTTGTTGCTGTTGTTCTAGTTGCTGCAACTGCAGCGGCAGCGGCAGCAGCAGCTGCAACTGCAAATGCTGCTCTCCTCTGCACCGCTCCTGTTGCTAATGGCAAACTGGTGGGGAGTAATAGGCACATTTATGCCCCATTCTAGGCCCCATTCTAGGCTCCATGCTCCATGGCCCCGCGCACTAGGCAGTCTCTCTCTTATTCTGTAACTCCATGCCCAAACGGATGTCAAAAGCACAAAAATTTCAACGAGGCTAACAGACACGAAGGCATGCTAATCAGGACAATTAACTTAATAGCAGGATGGATGCATCTGCTATTCCCTGCCAACACATGAAGGCTTCATCGGAAAAAAAAGAAAGTCACACACTCGATGAGGGAGTATGGTATTCAACTTTTAGAACTGTGTTACAAAGGAATTTCGGTTAAGATGAAATTTAATCTGACTTAAAAATGGTTATTATTATTAAGATATTTGTCAAAGTAATTTGCATAAAAACTTAACAAGAAAGTGATGTACTTTTTTCTTTATTTCGTCATAACATTTGTAGCTGTAGGTTTTTTATTATCCTGGTAATATTTACTAATTTTTCCCCTAAAGAATATAATTTTCTTAGTCAAGAAATTGCCTTGAAATGGTAAAATTCATAGTTGATAATACGTTTTTCTCCATGTCCTCATTTGCATGTCCTGGATTGTTTTGAATCTTGCTGCTGCGAGCCTTTGCCTACACATTTTCCTGCCTTCTGAATCACTTTGTCGGGCACACTCACCCACTCATCGCTAACCACAATCCTCCGCCCAATGGGCACCACCTGCACTTATCCACGGCAAATGTTAGATTCTCGACTCGCCTCCCTTGGCTTCCGTTTCGATTGCTCTGGTCCGCATCTTTTGCTTTTCCCTGGCCTGCGCCTTGAGCGGTTTCCTTCTGTTGAAATGGAATACTCCATCGGTGGCTGTAGTTTTCCTAGCCTGACATGCTGTTTTCTTTTGTGAGCTATCCCCAAGTACATCGAACTTTATCTCATATGGTACTGATTATGAAGGAAGTGGAGCAGGGTTTGATATGAAAAGGTTCTCTAATAATGTGGTTAGTAAAGAAAATTTAGACTTAATTAAGAAACTGATGGTAATAGCTTAAAAGAACCTAAAGATAGGCAGTTTTGGGTGTAAAATATACTCAAATTTCTTCTTTTATACGGAGAAAGTGTTTCAAATTCTTCTTCAGCATCAACCGCCTTAACTTGAAGTTGAGAAAACATGGTAGAATCTGTTATAAACAGTATATTATGGATGAAGATATAAATATACAGTCATATAAGTTCCTTGATTGTAATACATTTTTCCCATATCAAAAACATGTTCAATAACTTCCCGTTTACTGTGCATTTTGTGCCACATATATCTGACAATAATATCGAATTCAGTTCTTGTTTATCTTGTATCTCAACTGAATTGAAATTGGATGCTCGCTCAGTGAGCTAACGTTGATGTTGAAATTTGCTGCAATATGTCTTCAAGATACTGTCATTCCACAGAAGCGAATAAAAAGAACGACTGTTGTTTGCCTACGAAAATTGTGTCTCTCTGGCATTCTCAGCTTCCTTTTTCCAATTGACTTTTTTTTTTTTTTGGTTTCTTTAGGACATTCGGCTCCTTTGTGCCACATTTTCCTTCAATCCTTCGTCGCTATTCCTGTTTCCTACCTCGTTCGTTCCATTTCTTTGCATTTCCATGGCTACTTTTTTTGTATCTGTATCTGAACCCGGTGCGTAGGGCTGATGACTGACTTCGTTCCGTGGGATCCAACTACTACGATGGCCATAAAAAGCTACTACGAGTGTGTACTACCGCTGAACCCGTTTGTATTTTTTGTTTTTTTGCCAAAAGTCAGGGGCAACAAAGAAGCAGGAACAAAATAAAGCGCGACGACGACGCTCGTTCCATCAAAGTGGAAGTCGCGGCCCCCCAAAAAAATGAAGAAAGTCTAGAAAAAAGCTAGGGAAAAAGCCGGGAAAGGCAAGAAGAGGATAGGAAACTGAGGAAAAGGGAAAATCCACGCACAAAGTGGCAAACGGAAAATAACAACAAACAGCAGCGGCAGCGGCAGCCACAGAATGCAAAAGCAACTGAGACAGCAGATACATGAGACAGAGACGGCAAGCCTTTTGCATTATGGCCAAAAATCGAACTGGAATTTGTGCAATTTTTTTGCTTCGTCCTTTCGTCCTGGTTGTTGTTGCTGTTGCTTTCGGCCAGCTCTGCTGTGTGGCTATCATTGCGTTCGTTTCAGTTTTTTTCTTGTTTTTTTTTTTGGCCAAAAGTGGGAGGTGGGTGGTTGGGTGGCCTCATGCATTTTCCGTGTTTCGTATTGTGCGCAAAATAAATTGGCAAACAAGCGAGCAGGCCAGAAAGAGATGGGCCCGCCGAGAGTCAGAGCCAGAGCGAGAGCGAGAGATTGGGAGCCTGGTCAATGGCAATACATACATGACAACCAAGCTCGCACATAGTCCCCAGTGCACTGGTGTGTGCAGGTCCTCGTGTACGTACCTCCTGTTTTTCCCGACTGCATTTTGGTGTGTTGTGTGTGCGCCGACCGCCCTCCCACTCCCACTCCCACTCCCACTGCCGCCACCCAGCCCGGGGAGTATTGCATTTTGTGCGTCTGCTGCGTGCTTGTCCCTCTGCAGAGCCACGTCCGCTCCGCGTCTCCACGCCTCCTGCTTATTTTTCCTGGCCAGCGAAATAGGCTGCGTCGCTGTTGCTGTCGCTGCCACCATTTTCGCCAGCAACGCCAGCGTTCATGTCCACGTTTTTCCACCCACACCCCACACCCCACATCCCACTCTATGGTCCACTTCCACTCCCTTCCCATCCCCATGTGTGACGCAACGAAGCCTCCCCAACAACCACCCACTCCACTCCACTCCACTCCACTCCAATCGCGCCTTTTCCCCGAGTTTTCCCCCACGCATGTATTGCTGCCGCGCTCTGGCTCTGTCCTTGTTGTTTTTTCGGTCGCTGCATTGGCTGGCGCAATTTTTGCACTGCCTTTTGTGCACAGTGGGCTGGAAAATGCTATATATTGTTTTTCTTTATAAAATGTTGATTAATTTTAAATATTTAAAGAGTGTGATGTCTGTTTTTTTAAGCTTTGAGAATATTTAAAAAGTTTGGAAATTGTACAATTGGAACAAAGAAACGTTTTTCTTCGCTTCAGGGATATTTATTCTCTAATTTTTTCCTTTCAGTTTTCTAGTTAAAGAATGTACTCTTAAAAGACAGTTTTAAAGAATTTTCAAGTGCGTTAAGTAGTAGCTTTTTTAATATTTTGTGTAGATCTATCTCGAGTGTTAAGACAAATATATTCAGATTTCATTTCACTAATAAAATGGCTTGGTTTAAAAAATATTCAATGTTGTTAAAAGAAGAAAATAAGAAAAAAGAGGACATAACTATTTTACTTCTTCAAATTATGCACAAATATATAAAGATGTTTACAAATAAAGATAAATGTCGCTAGGAACATATTAAGAATGTTGATAGGAAGATTTAAAGATATAAGATTGAAATACTAGAATTAGGTATTACATCGAGATATAAGACTTAGATTTGAGATTAAGATACGAGATCAAAAAATAAGAAGATGTCGCACATGGCTACATCAACTCGGCTCATGATGCCTGAACCGGGTAAAAAATGATTAAATTCACCCTAATGTCATGTTGTAAAGAATCAGCAATTCAAATTAAGAATTATGTGTTTATATATTTTTAACAATAATTTATATTTACTCTTAAATGAATAACCGTTCCCACTGTGCAAACCCAATCAGCAGTTGGGCCATATAAAACGATTGGAACACAGCGCGACACTGCTGTTGCCATTGCCACTGTTGCTGTTGCTCCTGCTCCTGCTGCTGCTCCTGCTGCTGCTCCTGCTGCTGATGCTGCTGCTATGTGTGCCAGGCAAAAGGCCAAACGCATGTGTGGCCAGGAACCCAGCTGCCTCCCCGTGCTCTGCTCTGCTTCGCTCCTATGTGCAGCACTACACAGCAGAGGAGCTCAGGAGCCCGGGACACAGGAGGCAGGAGACACGACGCAGAACACAGGACCTGGTACATAGGGAGCGAGCGAGAAGGCGAGTAAAAATCGAACAAAATGCTCGGGCGAGTGAATGAAACGAGCCTATGTATGCAGGCTGCCATGACTGCACATGATGGCAAAAACCAAGCCAGCGAATGTGTGTGTGTGCGTGTGTATGGCTGGGATATGGCACGGGGATGGGGCTAAGGATGGAAGGAGATGGTGATCCGGATGGGGGTACTTGCCGTGTTGAGGGGTGGGCCTACGCATCGGTAGCTGGACTGGTGGCTACCTCAAACGCATCGAATGCGCATGGAATCGAACTCAAACGTTGATTGTATTATATTGGCAGAGAGTTCAGCCGGAGCCCCCAACCCCACCTGCCTGGACCGGCAGCAGTGCCGAGTCCAGGCCTACCCACGCCGCCCACCTGCCCCATAACTCTGGTTGTCCATCAGACATCAGTTCAGCGTGCACTTAAATGCCAGAGTGTGTGCCGTGCCGTTCCGTGCCTGCCTGCCTTTCTGCGTGTGTGTATCTGGAGGATGTGCCCCCCTTTAGGCTGGCCTCCACAACACACACACACAGATGCAGCAAATTGAATAAACTCTCAAATCAAATTTTTCTCCATTTTGCCGAGAGAAAGAACTTTGACTGACATGATGCAGCAGCAGGAGCAGGAGCAGCAGCATCAGCAGCAGCAGGAGCAGGAGCAGGAGCAGAGTCGTATGTAGGCGGTGCCATCTGTGCGCTCTGTGTGTATCTTAGCCATTTAAAGGGTCAATGAAATGCAAAAGTCGGCAATGATTTGGGTTCCCAGCCCAGTCCAGTCCAGTCCAAACCGAACTGAGTGCTCTATTGTGTCATCTTTCATTTTCACTGCCAGATGGTTTTTAGTTTTTCCAAAATATTGCCCCTCATTCGATGCGGAAAACTGATAGATGATGGGGGCAGTGAGGTTTATGATCCTTGATTTAGTTGAACAAATATATTTGTCGACTTGGGTTGGGTTGCAGTTACTTGACTTTTGATTTTGCAAAGATAATGTTTTTAAAATATTTTAAAATGGAAAGGGAAGGGCAATGTCAGGGAAATCAATAGGAAATGCATAAGAGGGAGGGTAATTTTTCTTTACAGAAAGTTACAATCTTTGAAGTGTAAAATATAACTTTGACTTTATCGATACAAAATTCTGTTACAGACAGATAATAAGTAACTTCTTAATAAATTTCTGCACTTGTTTAGACTTTTGTTTGAGCTCTTGGGTCCTTAAATAATCGATTTTAATGGCAAGTCACCCAAGTTTAAGGATCCTTTTGTTCCAACTGAATGACTTCGCCATTCTGCAGCCAGAACCTGGCATTCACCTGCAGTTTTGGCACTGCGCACACCTTTAGTCAATGAACCCGAAACGGAAATTGTTGTTAAAGCTGAGGGGAGGCTGAAACAGGATGCCAGAGTCTATGCAAACACAAAGGCGAGTCCTTGCAGACACACACACGCACACACAAACAAAGAAATAAAGCACACATTTGCAGCCGTTTTTGGGGAAAGCCGCAAAGTAAAGACAAAAAGTAAACAAAACACTTTTACCTTCATTAAAATTAGGTTTAAATATTACTCCTCTTTCCCTCGGCATTCGGATGTGCTGTTGTCTCTGACGACTGACTGAGCCTTCCCTGAGTTTGTTCAACTTGTGTTTGGAGGTCAAATTACGAGAGCAAGCCACAGCATTTTAGCAACTTTGCAACGGGCCACCCCAACCCTTGCCCTCATTCCTGGTCACATTTAAAGCCGAAAAATGTTATATATGCATGAAATGGAGCAAAAGTTGTAACAACATTTGCGCCAGTCTAGAGAAAGGGATTGTTGTTGTTTCGTCTTTTTTTTTATTTGTTTGTTGAGGGTGAGAGGATATGGGGGCTCAGTCTCACAGTTTGTGGATATTGTTTGGATTTTGTTGTGTTTTTGCTCGTTTGAAGGTCAAACAATTCCGCTTTTTGGCCACAAAATTGTTTTTATACTCGACGTTCGAGGAAACTTTTCAGTTGCCTACTTTCAGGCCACTTGACCCAGTCATCCAGAGTTGTTTGCTGCCAAAAAGTTGGGGTTTTCCATAGTCAGTAAAGAGAGACATTCCCCAGAGATAGTTTCGTCTGTTTTGGGGCTAGACAAGGAATCACAAACTTAAATTTTATTTAATGTTTTATTGTTTTCTTAAACAAAAATATACAAGTCTTTAAAAATGTTTTAAAATATTCAGCGACTCAGCGAAATGTATTCAAAATACATTTTTAATACAAAGCTTTTCGGTTTATTTATTTACAAATAGAACACTTTAAATTATTTATTTCTAAAAGATATTCAACGCTCATTTAATGGGTTTCAGATATGATATATTTATTTTTCGGGAAACAGAACCTAGTTTGGTTAAAGCCCCGTATCTGTGCCTTATATTTATCTTTTAATTCTGTATAAAATATGGTCTTATTTCCAAAACGTCTGTCTTTTACTCAATCTATCTTCATTTTCCTTATTTTATTATTATTTCTTATCCACTCAATTAATTTGCATTTTACCAAGTATTGTATACTGTTTTTAAACTAAATCAAATGTCATTTTATTTGCAATGTAAATGACCTTGTGTAGTGCAAAGATAACCAGGATTCATGGGAATCCCCATTCTCAATCCCAAGTCCAAGCCAGGCAACAAGTTCTCCCTTGGCTGATACGCACACACACAACACTCATCGTCTGGCAACGATTTCCGGCTTGCACATTTTATGCAAGTTATATAAAATGCCAAACTAAACTGTGTGTGCCACCACCCAGGACTTGACACACACCCACAAGCAGCGGGGAGAAGGCGCACAAGGACAAGCACAGGACGAAGAGCAGGAAGGATGGTAGAGAGTTGGCTTTTTATATTTTTCTCCTTCTCGTCGTTGTCGTTGCCATCGTCGTCGTCGTCGTCGTTGCCGTCGTCGTTTTCGTATTTGGCAAAGATAAAGTTTTGTAATAAAAATGTCTGCCGGCAGACACCGGGCGGGGGGTTGTGGAGGGGTCAGGGTTCAGAGGAGGAAGCCATCCTGCCGAGCAGACTTTCTGTCTAGCACTTTCGAGCCCGAAGTGTGTCAGCAACTTTGCCACGTCCTCGACATGGTCGTCGTCGTCGTGAACGTGTCCTTGTCCTTGGCCCACACACCAGTCAGCATAGACGATTTTATATATACATCTAAAGGCAGCATATATATATATATATCTATATAAATATTATGGGGGGAATGGGTAACGAACTTTCGCTTTAGTTTGCGCTGCTCTGAATTTACCATGAAGACAAATATTGAGAAACTTGTTGACAGTCTGCCGTATTCTCTCACGAAGCTTTAAAGTCTTGTACTTAATTTTAGATTAAAGGATAATAGACACTTGTTTTAAACACATTTTATTTAAATTGGTATTTTTGGTTGATTTAAAATTTCGCTCTAACAATTCCTCATTTTAGTATACAAGACTTGTTCTACGTTTAACCATTTCTCTCCCACGGGTTATCTTAGCATAGAATGTGGGTATAAATGTCGAACTTGTACTAAGTTTAGTATGTTTCACAATCATCTTTTTAAATACGAAATTTTTGTTGGTTTTGTCAATGAGTACGATATATGCTGCTGTGCTGTGTGTATTATAAATATTTTTTGTGAGACACCCTTAAGACCTTATGCATTCCTAAGCTCAGAACGCTTTACGATTCGTTGGTATGAATGTGATTTCCCGTTTTTTTGTTTGTGTTTGATGAGAGTCTACAACATGCGAGTGATATGCTTCCGATAATTATTAAATTACAAACGATATGCACGTAAAATCGCCTATTTAAAATGCTAATACGCTACAACTAGGTGTGTGTGTTTGTGTGTGTGAAAGGCCCCCGATAATTAAAGAATAACCCAAGAACCGACTCTACGCCTTGCGCCTGATGCCGATCAGGCAGAGCACGAAGAAGATGATCGTCCAGGCGGTCATGACCAGGAAGCCATTGTAGACCTTGGCATTGGTGATGCCCCAACCCTTTTCGATCACATTTCGAGCCGATATGGAGGGTATGGTGAAGGGCAGCACCATAACCAGGTCCTGCAGGAACTGCGGCATGCTCTCCAGGGGCCAAAGAAGTCCTAAAAGGATGATTAATATAGTTACTTGATATATCTTAATATATATTATAGTCATTAACTTACCACAGAGAATAATCATGGGATAGAAAGCACCTGTGGCCACAAAGTTGGCCTCCGTATGAGATTTACAGAAGACGGATATGAAGAGACCTAATAAGGATAGGTTTCTTGTCATTTTACACATCTTAAATTATTAATATATAGTTTATATTACCAAACAACATGCCACAGAAGGCAGTCAGCGTAAGCAATCCAATAAGCGTTAGAGTATCCCCATTGTTGTAGGTGTCAAAGACCAGGCCTATGTACATAATAACCTCAAAGGACTGCAGGGCCATGATAATCAATTGAGTCAGGAGATGGGCCCAAAGCATTTCCGTGGCCGAAACACCAGCCAGTAGAGTTCGATCCCAAATGCCATCCATGCGCTCCGAAATGAACACCGCAGCCGTCATCAAGGTGGCCAAAAAGAAGACCATGCTACAAGACAATCAAAAGGAGTTACTTTGCTTTCAAAATAAAACTCAAAACTACTAGAAATAAAGCAGAAGAATTCCTAAAATTTGTTTTGAAATGATGAACATGGTGTTGCGAGCTTTTCCCGAATCGAAGTAGAACCAAAAAATGGATAGCGGTGAATTTGAAAACATCAGCTCATAAAATGAAAAACATGTAAAATGTAAGCAGAAGATTTGTATAATCCACCATGCGGATACTGTACTCACGTCATTACCACACCAGGAGCACAATACTGCTGGAATTCAATGTCCGTGCTGCCGAAGATGGGCTCCTGGAACTGCACCGGCAGATCCACAATGGCTGAGGATACATTACAGTCCCGGACAACGCTGCGCATGAAGTTGGAGAACTTGTCGCGCAGCTTGCGCTGCATAAAGTATGCCACTTGTTGATCTGAGGAAAAGTTAGGTAGATTTCAAAAGACTTCGAACCCAGAGGTGCGCTCTTACCTGTCATATCGATGTGGATGCTCAGCTCGGCATAGTCCACGGCACCATCGGTGGCATGTATGCCATCTTCCAGCACCGACGATATCGAGTCACTGAAGTTCTGTGCAAAGTGCAGATAGCCCACGGTCATGGCCTTCTTGGCATCGCTTAGGGCATCCGCCTCACTGGAATAGTACTTTCGCGTGGCCACGTCATCACCCAGCTCTCGAATATATCTGCAGGACAGCTTGTGGAACTGACAGAGCTCGGAGTCCTCGTCGTGGTAAACTGTGACCAGGCTATCGTTGAAGCACTCCCCATAGCTCTCCACCTCGCCGGAGTACACGCCGATCTCCAGATTTGTAGGCGTCTTGCCAATGGCAAGATAAAAGCAAGTCAATTGGATGATGGGAAACAGTAGCATGAAGATGATGCCCCTAAAAATGAGAAGGATCATTAAAAAAAGAATAGTTTCTAGATCATTTTCTATATATTATTAATTGAGATGAAGAATTCTTTAATTCTACTTCAACTTACGATGGCTGCCTGAATAATTGCACAAAGTTCTTGGTCATCAGGGCCTTGACCCTGCCCTTGGTGGTGAAGAACACCTTCTTGCGGTTCTCGTTTGGAGGCTCTTCGAAGGGTATTGGTGGCTTTTCGGGCGTTGTTGGCTCATGAGTGTCTATCACCTCAGGCGGCAAAACAGCCGTGGGCAAGGCCTGGTTCTTATTATGATCCATGATCTGGGCCAGCTCATCCTCATTGCCCTGGCGCTGACTCAGAATGAGAAAAGCATCCTCAATGGACTGAGTGCCGAACTTGATCATAATATTGGTGGGTGTATCCTCCGCCAGGAGGACGCCATTGCGCATGAGGCCAATCTGTGAGAATCAGCGAAAAAGAGAGTTAATACTACATTTAGTTATCTTAAATTCATCATAAAACTTACGCAATTGGCCTGCTTGGCCTCTTCAATATAATGAGTGGTAATGATCACAGCCAATTTGCTATTTCTGGTGGTCTCCACGAGAAAATCCCAGATTCTAACAGGTAATAATGAATCAATATAATTTAAAGACAATCAGCTATTATTACTTACTTCTCACGCAGCATGGGATCCAGTCCCACCGTTGGCTCGTCCAGAATGAGGAGCTCGGGATCGTGGATCATGGCGCAGGCGAAGGACAGCCGACGCTGCTGGCCACCGCTGCACTGCTTGATCATCTGTGTGGCTGGCGGCAGCTGGAGCAGCTCCTTGAGCAGCTTAAACTTTTCCCGGATGCGATCATCATCCAGGCCATAGATGCGCCCAAAATAGAAGATTGTCTCCTTGACGGTCATCTCCTCCACGAGGGCAATCTCCTGGGGCATGAAGCCCACCCGTGAACCCGGTACACCGCTGCCAGGCTCACCGGGCTTAACGCCCAGCACAGAGACTTCGCCACCATTGAGACACCTTTGGCCAACGATGCAGGAGAGCAGGGTAGTCTTGCCACAGCCAGAGGCGCCTAGCAAGCCGTAGCTAAAGAGGGGCAAGGGAGAGAAGAAAGTTGTAGAGACTCATACTGGCAGACTCTCATTTCGAATGCCACTCACATGGAGCCACGCATCACGTTCATATTCAGCTGGTTGAGCACAATCTTGGGATTCGATTTGGAGCCATAGTACTTATAGCCATTCCTCACTTCAACGGCCGCCATCTTGAGTTGTGAGCTGGAATAATTATAGAAACGTTCTTGCATAAATTAAGTGTCAACAAGGGCTAGCGGCAGGTATTTAATTGTACACAATCAATAGATTAAGTGAGTCATTACACTGACTTGAGACAGGTTACCATTCAATTCTCAAGAGCCATAAATGCAAATTCCCTTTAATATCCAGCACAATGTAGATAAACTCGTTTTATAATTAACCGACAATTGAATACAATGTGTCCCCCCCTTAATTTTTCTATATACCTATCTGCCTACGCTACTAGGATTATCAAAAATGATTTACGTCAACAAACCGCATTTTCTCGATTTGGTTTTATGTATTTTATTGATTCGCCTGCCTTTATGACATACACGTGCCGAGGCGCTCAAAGCACTTGTCCGATCCATAATTTATTTCGGGTTTGCTATGTGTATTCTAAGTACTTGCTAATTAGCCAACTTGCCGCTTGACTGAAGATGAAACAAAATCTGTGAATTCTATGTGTTAGCTTAGCAAAGATTTGTGGTTCAATGGCCTCTTTAGATATAGTTATGAAACATAGTTTAGCTGGAATAATAAGAAATTTAAAATGTACAAAAACTTAAAGGTTGATGAATCACAAAATAAAGTCTCAATCAAGTTAACAAAAGCAAACATTTGTAAATTACTTGGAAAATTTATCACTGCGTTTTAACTGCAGTCGCATTGACAAGTAGTTGATAAACAGGCCTGACTTGACAGATATTGCTATACAAAAGTGTGTAAATAAGGTAAAGATTCTCAAGTCACCAGGCGCCGAGACACGGAACGGCACCTTTAAGATGAAGAGTCACAGAAACGTCTTGAATAACAATTGTATACTATATAGATAGTATGTACCTGCCGATCAACGTCAGTACAAATGCATTCAGAATAAACAAATGGTCTGTAAAAAGCACAAAAGTAAATATGAACTGAGAAAGGGGTCCAAAGGGGCACAGGGTAAAATGTATCTCTCAGATACACCTCGCGCGACAGTTCGCTGACGAGGGAAAAACTGAAAATCAAAGCGTGTGAAGAATGACTAATAAATGTATAACATTCACGGATATCAGTAGAAACTTGAAAGCACAAATTAAACGAACAAATGTTACCCATTGTGTGACCTCTTTTAATTTGGAAATTCCAGCAATTATTCACGAATTTACATGCTACAAACCCAGGGCAGGGAGTGTCAGTTCTCAGTAATAGCAATTTTAAATGGGTTCTGCCAAGTATAAATTTATTTTTTAAGCAAAAGTCTGTTATTAGGAAATGTTAATTATATTTTATTACCGGTTCTCTTCTTTCCCAAGCCACTAGAAATTCCTTTCGCAAATATACATACTACACCTATAACCGTGTGTGGCTGTGACCTCGCTAATCAGACTTTGACCCACTTAGAGTGCCAACTCATGCTTTAGTCTAGAGCCAAAAATAAACTAGTTACTTCATTGCAATCGCATCTATTTATCTCTCTCGCTTATGTATCTATCTTGGCATATATCTCATATATATACATAATCCAATGCGCCGGCAAAACAACAAAATCAACAAAACTGAAAAAAAAAATGCAAACAAAAAGCGCCCATAAAGCGTTCGAAAGTAAAGCCCAAAAAAGAAAAAATAAAATAAATAAAAATAAACGCTTACCCAAAAATTAAATTGAGTAAGGTTAGTAACACACAGTCGTGGTCATAACTTGATGCCTTGTTTTTGAGGCTGTTGCCGTGTTTTCATTGTTGTTTGCTTAACATTGCAGCAGATGACGCAAAGGACAACAATTTCGGCATGTTATTTTTTCGGCTATCTTTTTTTTCAACACTTTTTCGGGCCAAGTCGAACGAGAGGCGTAAACAAGTGTGGCACAGGTTGTGTATAATTGAAGACCTTTGACCCACTAAGACCTTACTTACTTTTGCTGATTTATATAAAAAGAAATATTTGATGTGTATAAGAAATAACAACATATTTTTAAAACAAGAAAGTTTTAATCTAAATTTCAAAAAGAATATCCAAAAATATTGTGAAATTTGATTAACGCATTCGTAGCATAAATTCTAACAGAAAACTTTGAGAAAATGAACAATAATTCTCAAATCTGAATTCTGTGAGATGCTAATTTTGAAGTGAAGAATGGTATCAGAGGTTACTAAAGAGCCTTTGAGCTGGAAATAAAACATGCTGAACAGCCTGCTGCACTTTACTTTTATGTATATTAAATAATAATAATTAATAGATAAAGTTTTTAAAACGCTCATATAACTTGTTAATTTTACAAAAAACCCATAACAATTACCCTGCGATTAGCATGAAAAATTCCCTTGCAGATATCGGACCATATCTTAGTCGATTCCCGCGTCCAACACCTGCCATAAAAGATATGAGAAAAAAACCCAAAATGATTAACAAAACACAAGAAAAACAAAAATATAAAATAAAATAAACCGAGAAGCGGCGAAACAACAAGCATCAAGGTTGCCAACTGGTTAACGGGGACCGCTGCTGACGTTGTAACTCAATTGCGAGCGGTTCCAAAAATCAGTGGCTTAATGGTTTATCGATGTCTTGTTGGTGTCGAGAGACTCTGCTGCCCTCATGTATGCAGTCGCAGTTTATATTTTATTTGCCAATGTTTTGCAATGTTTGCAATTGAGCCGCGGTGACGACGACCATGAGCCGCTTAGAAAAGAGCGCGACAGACCCCCAAATTGCTTTCTCAGCGCCAAGAACACAGCCAGCAGCGAACATGGCCAATGGGGTAAATTATTATTACCACCAGCGAGACCGCCCAAATGGCCAACGAGTTTTGTCGTCGCCTTGAAGCAGTTTAACGGCTTATTTAAGAGGCCTGCAATAAAAAGCTAACAAACTGGGCAGCACCGAGACCCAAACCGATCGCTCATCACAGCGTTAGTGGGTATTTAGATCGTGCAACATGTTGCATCTACGAGAGCAGCAGCAACGAGAGAGTTACCCAGCTGGTAGCTGGTAGTTGCCAGCCTGCCAACTTCCTTCTCATTTGCCGCCGACTCTTATTCGGTTTTCTTCTTTCTCCTTCATCGTTTTTTTTTTTTGTGGCATGGCCACTTCTTATATAATGCCACAACAATCATTTCGGTCAAACTGCAGCAGCAGCAGCAGCAGCAGCAGCAGCAGCAGCAACAGCAACAGCAGCCGCAGCAGCAGCATATATCCACAACAGCTGTCTGCCTCAGTTTGTGTGGACTGTGTTTACATCATTCACTCTTGGACAAAGTCGGCAGTTTACATTTTAGATGCCATTTAATATCAGTTAATGGAAGTTAAAGTTTCTAAATTTTTTAGAAGTTAATTAAGTAATAATAATTATGCAACTATCTCTAAACAAAATATAATAAATTTGCAACTATTTGCAGAACTTTACAAATAACCCAATGACCATTTAACATTTGCATTTTAAATTATTTTCAATTAAATTTTTCTAACAACACTTGTTGAATGATTAAGCATAACTCATCTTGTCTATGTCGTTTTATGTTTTTTGTTTTTGCTAATTTTCGTTAGCTCATTGCACGCGCTTGATTATTATTTTTGTACTTTTCATTATATGCGCCTGGTCTGGTCCTAGTCGTTGTGTTTATAGACAGACAGTTAAGCGGGCTTTGCTTTTACCTCTGCCACTCTCCCATTGCAGTTTTGTGTGTCACACAGTACTTTTTGTAACCATTTTGTCCCCGGTCATTGGATAATATTAGCCGTTTGTGGGATATCATTGTGCCAATGTTAGGAGTGTGAAAAATAAGTGAGTGAGTGAGTTATGTAAAGCGAGACAGAGGGGAAATAAATGCACACAAATCTATATATATATCGTGAGATGCAACTCCAAGTCTTACCCGTGCACCTGGCTAAATCAATTTGATTTCGCTTTCCCAACTCCCACTAGTGGATACCGAAAATAAGCAGAAATCATTGGGAGACAGACCAGACAGAAAGAGATAAAATGGAGGGAAACTGTTGCAATATTTTGCATTGCTTAACCTCAGCTCTCGACTGAGACAGACAGGAGGGAGCTGTTCAGTTCAGGTCTTGTTCAGGTACATGCTTTTTACACACATAATTTTTTCTTTAAGTTGGGAGGGAGGGAAAAGCTAACAAAACATAAAAATATAAAAAATAGTGCTGGCTGCCGGTTAGGGGATTTTATATATTTTATTTTCACACTTTTTTGTTCGATTTGTGTACTGTTTTTCGTTAATATTTTTTGAAGCTGAAGAGCTTCTGGTGTTTACTTTGATTTTCTTTAATATTATTTTTAAAACACAACCCGAAATTCACGCACACTTAAATGCATAATACACATGTGGTCATGCTTGGCGGCAGTCCGCTCAAGTTTGTGTCTTAAGTCTTTCGTATTCCTTTTTCTTTTCGCTTTAATTGTGTGTGTATTTTCCTCCACACGATAACGTGGTAAAAAATGGGTAAAATGAAAACCGATTTAATTTGTTTTAATAGTTCACAAGAAATGCGGAAACTGGGATTTATATCCACATATATATGTTCTCACAGGCACTTTATCGATATTATTTAAATTCCTTAACCGTACCGTATTCAGCGAGTGATTTTCCTCGATTTTTCCGTCGCTGCTGCAACTCTCTTCTAGCTTATCGTGTTGCGCACGCGCGCTTTCGGTGTTGCAATTTTGTTTTTTGTTGTGACCTGCTGCTGTTTCGTTTTTCTTAGCTTTTCGCCGATTTTAAAAGAGTGGCTTTTTCCGTTTTTCTTTTCGGCGGTCTCTCGCGCTCGGCTGTATCTTTCCGCTGGCCCCAAGTGTCGCTTGCGAGCTCCGTTTGTCGACTGAGCCCAGCAAGTGCCAGATCGCGTACTCGCAAGCTCAACCCAATCCCAAGCCCAGCCCAGAGCTCGGTTCGCTCGGCTCCCAGCTTTTGGCGGCGGCAGCGCGAGGCTTTTAAAGCGGTACAGAAATATAAAAAAAAAGAGTGTAAATGTATGCGAATTTTTTTCGACGCTTCCTTGGCAAATAAGTGTATAAAAAAATGAAGATAGATTGCTTGAAATAAAATTATTAATGCAGCACAACACAGCACTTTTTTCTACCTATACGTTTTTTGTGTCTGCTGACTTTTTTCTTGCCTGTGTGCCGGCTAATTTAAATATAGGAATTTATTTTTATATATTTAAAGGCAGACTGCATTTGGCTTTGCTTTATAAAGAAAATTTTGTAAGACGAAACCAATCTATTCTACAAAACTATGACTCAAAGATATAGCTATCTTTTGGGGTCATAAAAGTCACTTGGAAAATTATCTGTATTAAAATTCATATATTTATCGTTGCTGACTTTCATTTTTCGTGTAATATGCCAAAGGTTTAGGTGTAGTAATGAATTTATTTAATTATTCAATGTGTTTAATAGTATATTGCTACAATCTGATCAACTATCAATTGACTCTTGTCAAATCTAATTATTCTTTCTATTTAATTGCAGGTATGTAATCGTTGCTTAGAAACCAGACTTCTATAACACTTATTATTCTGCGGTGAGTTCAATTTTAAATATGTCAGTTAATTGCGCATTAATATTGGTATATTTGGTTTAATTGTTTGAGGGTTCCTTGTATATTCTCAATTCTATAACATTATATAATAAGTATAGCGAAAATCTATGAATTTAAATGAGAGTTAAGATATGGGCAGTCCATTTCCTTGTTCCATGTCTAAAAACTGTGTTTTTTTATAATATCATTGCATGTTGTCTTATCAAGATTTGTGTTCAACTATAGTTGTACATTCCCTGGCATTATCGGGTTAATTTAGACATTTATTAAACTTAATTATAATGGTTTTACCTTTGGACATGTGAACTTAAAGTCTAACTCTGTTCTAACGAAACTGAAAACTAAAAAGTTTTATAGTAGACACAAGCCAAATTTGGATTTAATTATATTAGCTTAATGTTAAAGTACTATAAAGTTGTCTCGCAAAAATAGTAATGGCAGAACATAATAGCTAAATGGCTTAGAAACACAAGTTCAGATTATAATTTACTTTGAAAGCAACTCAAAGCGTCAAAACCAAAGGTTAATATATTATATAGAAATATAACTTATGTATCTTGTGTTAATCATTTCAGATTTTATGGTTATGACTTTACAGATTTCTGTTAATGCCTATTTATTAATAGTTTATTAAATTTTACAATATCCCTGCTGCTTATCGAAATGTAACACTCAATTTGGCCAATTCGCAAGCAATTTCCTCACTTTTCGATTCAATCTGCATACAATTAACCCATTTGCTAACCATTTAACCCCAATTTAACACAGTTTGGCTTTTCGAGATGCTGGTTTTCGCTTTCTGGCTAATTCGCTCTCTTGCACAAGTTCGCAAAAAAAAAAAAAAAAAAAAAATAGACACAAAATAGATAAAATAGTAACAAGTATATAGGAGTATAAATTGGTTCGAAGCACTGGGCTTTGTCCATTGTCTTACCCAAGCATAAACTTTATGGCACTCAAAACTGGCTTGTTTGCTCACATTTCGTATAGTTTTTTCTTCGTTTCCATGCGAAACAAAAGAGAGCAAGCCGAAGTTCAAGTCTCCTCCGCATCCCGACTCATCATCTCTTATCTGGCGCATGCTCCGTCCTCTAGTCCCAGCCATTGGCTTTTAACATATTTTTTCGTGTTCAAGGCCATGCGCTGGCGCTTTCTTTTACAATTGGCGACCTTGAAGCTGCGGCTTCGACTTCGGCTGCGACGGCGGCGACGACGACTGCGCAAGCGCGCTTTGCACTCGCTCTTTGCCTGGAGGGGCTACACTGAGAAAAATTAGGCCCTTCGATTTATTCGTTTTAAATTTCGGTTTCTAAACTTTTTGAATCGGTTGCAAACTCCCGATCTTTTTTGAATATTTGGTTTCGATCGAACGCCTGTCATGAGTTTCTATTTAAAAAAAATCCCAGAACCTAGACTTAAGAACTCCAACGCATCTCATCGCAAATATTTTTGGTGGGCTATTTTTATTTTAAGGCAGGCATGGTCACAAGATTTGACGCAGAGAGCAGCTAGAAAAAAATTAGCCACAGCGTGGATTTGATTTTTACTTGGAATTTTCTTACATTTCTTAATTTCTATTATATTCCTACCACAATTAATACTCATTCTATGTTAGCCATAATTTGGAGGAAAAAAATATTATAATATACGAAATTTAAATACTATACTATTTCTTTTAGTGTCTGGAATAATTTTCGGTGGCTCTGCAGTTGGCACGCCGTGGTCGTGCAGAGGTTTGTTATCACAGAGAGCGAGGCAGTCGGTCAGCCGACAAATTAACCCACTTAGGGTGTGTTGAACGCGCCACTGCTCGGATGCTCACCTGCTGAGCAGATCACCTGCTTGCCCGCTCACTCACCTGCCATCAGCTGCCTCTTTTCGCTCTTCGCTCGATCGGGTTATTGATCAGGGCGGGCAAATGGCAACGTTTAGCCCCCGACTTGTAATTTTTCAGCTTAAACGCCGAGCCGAACAAAAATGTCGCAAACTTTGTTATTATTGTTGATTGTGCAATTGTTAACTAGTTCCCCCCTACGCCGTCACAGAGCGTCGGAACATCAGCTAAGGGTCTTTTGAATATTCCCTAACTAGAGTATAATTGTTTTTATAAACGAGTATGTGTCGGGGTTTTATTAATTCTTAAGGGTTTCTTTTCTTTGATGATTTAATAACCTTTTGAGATCTGAACTATTTATATAGTAAAATTAAAATTATAGTTTAAATATTTAAAATAAAAAAGAGTAATCTATATTCTTTATGTTTCTTTATTATAAAAATAAATTAATTTTGTAGTGTAGTTATTAGTATTGTGTGATTATGTTTTAAAATACAAAAACATTTGCCTGCGAAATGAAAATGCAAGTTAGCTTACTTCTCTTAAAATTCCCTGCTCTCTCGATATCTCCCCCTCTCTCTGATACCATTTAAATTTTTTCTCTCTGCGAAGCTCTCTTGGCAATTGCAGCGAGGTTAAAAGAGTTTTGTAATATTTATAAATTCGTGGTGTCCATCGAGGTATATCAATTAACTGCATTATTTAATTATTAATGCATTATTTATTATTAATAAATAATAATTACGCTCCACCCTTGCCAACAGAATACGCCGTTAACAAAAACTGAAAAAAAAAAAACAATGGTAAACCAAGAAATAACAATAAAATAATTCCCTTAGATAAGCCGACACTCTTTTAATTACCAGCGATATAAATCGGGTATAACAATAATTAAGCTACAATTAAAAGCGTTGCTAAATAAATGGATAATATTCAGCCATTCAGGCTTTCAACAATGACAAACTGTTGTTGTACAGGTTAAATTTCGAAAATACTTTATGGTTAACATTTGTGTGGTTCAAGGTTGTGCTTTAGCTGGGAACTGGGTTTCATTTCCAAAAAAAAGTGGGAATATACAAAATCTTTTGAAATGTGTATCCAAGAAAAATTTAACAAAACGAAGATTATTGTTGTATAGATTTCAGGTACTGAATATATTTTAAATATCTTTATTTATCAGCAGTACTGAATTATTTATTAAAATTAAATTGTTATTCATTTTTAAGGTTTTGAATGTTAAATATTTACATCTGAATATTTATATCTGGCAACTCTTTAAAGCTCTTTTAAAACTTAATTAAATATTTTTAACTCGAGCTTTTGCTAAACGCCAGCCGCTCTTTAAAGCTCTTACCAAGACTCTCTTAAGCGAACGCAACCTGGCCCAAAAACATTGTTAATTTTTTCGGTAAACACGGATAAGCCCAACAGAAGCTCAGCCAGCAATATCATCTTGTTTACAAATTAGTCCCAATTAGCATAAAATCCATTTATTTGCAGTTAAGCTGAAAAAGAAGCTGAGCAACAATGTTGCTGCGAAATGTTGCTGAAACAGCAAACGACAACAACTCCGGCTGGCAACACTTAATGAGCCTCAATTAGTTTAAATGAAATGAAGCTGCGGCATTTTGATCGACATCGTAGACAGGGCAGAGCAACGAGCAGCTCCAACTGAGCAGTATTTATCTAATTGAGATTCATTTGTCATAAAAAGGGGGATCAGGAATGTGCGAATGAAATCTAGTCAAAGGGCTCTCAGAGCTATTAAACAAATGTTGCCAGTACCATTTACGTCAGGGATCTTTGAGTGCTTATATAAACTATAATTTTAATTGACGGGCAATTGAATATAGATAAATTTCTTAGAAGGGCTGTCTCTTAAAATGCATTCTAAATTGATTCATTATAAAATTCCAATACGGTATTTAACGGCGCTAATTGTCTTTAAATAACTAGTTGCACGATGTTATTATTACAAGCAAGTTCCTAACCAGTAAATACATTGGAGAAGTCAATTCTGTGTCAATTCCGCATCAACTGTTGAAATATATTACTTTGTCTTTATATTTGTTAATTATTTGGAATTACTATACAATTTTTGAAAAGTGGTTTTAGTTTGTTTTGATTACTGTCTGTGTCAAGGGATTTCTCTAATAAAAATAAGCACATTTTCATTAACAAAATACGTATAGTAGTTATAATCTTAATGCTCAACACGTTTATAAAATAAATATTTTTTAATTCTGTTAAATAAATTACTTAACTGAGTTCTATAAGTTCTAAGTAAAACTACGCTTTTTGTCAGAAAGAAACAAATCACCGCTAAAAGTATTTACTAAATTTAGTTCAAGTTAGACAAACACCTTTAAATATTGTGTAAACATAAAAGTTTTTAGTCGTTAGCAGCGGAAGTATTAGACTAACTTCCCGGTTTAAAGGTAGCCACTAAAATGTTAACTCTTATATTGAGATTTAGAACAAACCCAAACAGTTTGGTTCTCACTGTGAGTCTAAAGTTCATATAGCTAATTGCAAATTAAAAGCAACAATTAAGTGTTATAAAGACTATAAATAATACAATGTTTAGAGCGTTAAACCTGATTAATATAAAATATTTTTAGAATAAAATTACATGGAGAATGATGCTTCGAAAATAAAAATTCAATTTATCTGAAAACACACGTACAGCAGGTGTAGAATGTAAACAAGTGCCTACACAGAAAAAAAAGTATCTCGGAAAAATCAAGAAAAATATTCTTGATTTTATCGATCGCGGTGTCTTGAAATTTTCAAGTACGATTCGGGATTAAATGGTGGATTTAATCCCGTTTCGGGATTAAAATGAGAAAAAAAGCCTAAAATTTCTTGAATCAATCCCGTTTCGGGATCAAAATGATAAAATAAGCTTAAATATTCTTGAATCAATCCCGTTCCGGGATTAAATTACAAAATAATCCAAAACATTCTTGAATTAATCCCATTTCGGGATTAAAATTACAAAATAAGCCTAAACTTTCTTGAATTAAGCCTAAAAATTCTTAAAAATTCGGAGAGAGCAGCATTTGCTGTGAGAGAGAGAGAGACAAAATAAACCTAAACATTCTTGAATTAATCCTATTTCGGGATTAAAATGACAAAATAAGACTAAACATTCTTGAATTAAGACTAGACATTCTTGAAAATTCGGTGAGAGCGCCCTTTGCTGAGAGAGAGAGCGATATTTTCTTGGGCTCTCTCAGTGGCAGCGAAGTTGTTCTTGTTTTCTTAGTAAGCTCTCTCACGATGCTCTTGCTTCTGTCGTGCGTCTCTCTCTGTCGTGTGCGTTTTGGCACAGAAATTTCGGCAATCGTGTGACAACTATTAAAGAGTGAAGAAGTGATTTGTAAAGCTAGTGAAAATTTAAAATGAGTGAAAATAGCAGCGATAAGCCAGATCGCCTGCTAAATCTTTTGAAGGAGTTTAATATGGAAAAAAAAATCGGTAAGTATCCAAATCAAATTTTAATATTTTAA